>CAUYLG010020067.1:0-143183 GCA_963573385.1 Cacajao melanocephalus | reverse complement strand
TAAGTCAGGTAGTGTGATGCCTTCAGCTTTGGTCTCTTTGTTTAGAACTGTCTTGGCTATGTGGGCTCTCTTTTGGTTCCACATGAAGTTTAAGGTGGTTTTTTCCAGTTCTGTGAAGAGGGTCATAGGTAGCTTGATGGGCATAGCATCGAATCTATAAATTACTTTGGGCAGTATGACAATTTTCAAGATATTCGTTCTTCCTAAACATAAGCATGGAATGTTTTTCCATCTGTTTGTGTCTTTTCTTATTTCCTTGAGCAGTGGTTCATAGTTCTCCTTGAAGATGTCCTTTACATCCCTTGTTGGTTGTATTCCTAGGTATTTTATTCCCTTTGTAGCAATTGTGAATGGGAGTTCACTCTTGATTTGGCTCTCTGTTATTCTGCTATATGTGTATAGGAATGCTTGTGATTTCTGCACATTGATTTAATATACTGAGACTTTGCTGAAGTTGCTTATCCAATAGTGAATGATTTTCCATTCTTCAGAACCTTATGATCGGTTTTATAAAGCCACCCATCCAGAGAAGAAAAGAGGAAAACGTTTATCCATCAGTCCTTATTGTCCATTCATAAGGGTGTTAGCACCCCTGCAGGAGTTCACCGGTCTTGGCTCTCAGGCTGCACATGTATACATGAGTATAGAAGGGATTCCCTTGGATTGCTATTACATCAGCAAAGCTGAAAAAGGAACGTGGCCTGCTTGAGGCAAGGCTTTGTCCAACTTCACTTGCACTAAACTCTGCAAAGCTCTTATGAAACTGAGCACCAGTCATCTAGATAAAGCGTAAAGCAATAGGATTTTTGAAATAATATACAAATGTTTTTGTGTTTCTGTTTTTGTCTGAGCTCCTGCACCCTGCTGCAGGAATAAGACATATTTCCAAAGTCAATTCAAGTTACCAACTCTTACAAAGTAAAAGATGTATTAGGTTATTTGTAATAAGTTTTCTGAAGTTTGACCTCGTTCTGAGTATCTGAAGTTATTTGCACACAATTTGCCCCAAAGTCATAGGAATATGCCCCTGATTCCCACCCCAATTCTTCATATTCTGTTTATGTCCCACAAACACAATTGAGTATTTGAAATCACCATTATGCCAAGGATGTGTGCCTCTGAAACCAGGATAGCTGACCATTAGTGCCTTTTGGTTGTTGATGTAAAAAATACAAGACAAAACAAATCTCGTGGTTTTGATTATACTACATAATTATGTGCAAATAGTGCCTTATCTAATTCTGGAGGCTTGAGGTATTCTTCAATCCCTTTTCCATTTTCAGTGTAATTTCTGGAGAAACGATTTAGATGAAATGCTTCCCAATTATTTTCAACATCTAAATTGTAACCACCAAGATTTAACTTAGCACTATACTAAATTTTAAGTCTATTTGTGCAAAATTTAACTTTCATTAAAGCTATGTCCACATTGTTTTTTATATCCTAATGAAAATATCTATTGTCATACAAATTCATGATCCTAGAGCTCCACAAATATGATGTATGATTATTTTCAAATCTACTTCTGTGCTTAGCCATACTGCTTATTTTTGTTGTCATATTAGAATGAGTCTGGACCCCATGCTATTTTGTACCCCTGGTTTATAAGCTTAAATAATTATTAGAAATGGAAGAATGCCCAAATTATGCTTATGCTATGTATTTCTCATTTAAAAAACCATAATTTTGCTTTGTTGTATGCCTTTAATTCAAATTTAACACTTGAATAATTAAAACTGAAGTTTTATTCTAATAGTTCCACCCCCATCCTCCTGCCAACAGGTAACATTAAAACTTTTATTCTATCTTCTGTCAAGTTCTATCCTGATGAAGAGGCAAATATTGCTCATTTAGGCAGAGAGTTTTTGACATTTAAAGCAATTGAAGCAAATGTGATTTTTTTCAAATGCTTCACATATATTATCCATACTTTAAAATCCAAAGTGGTTATGAAATGAAGTGGCTAAATTCTTTGTGAATATCAGCATAAGAATACAGTAGAAATATTACAGCAGATAAAGAAGGAAAATAAAATAGACTGAAAGTTACCTACCTTTGAATTACTCAGAAAATATTAAGTAACACATAAGTTTAGGCCAAGATAAAATTTTGTCTATTTTTTCTTCAGCTGTTTTATTCTATGTGAGCAATTAATTCAAAACAAATAAAATCCTGATCGGTTTTGAGCAGTGTAACTGTATTTTTGACTCTGTGTGTATGTACATGTTGCTTTATGTTTTCAAGGATAAACCAGGATGACTCACTGGAAAGTGAGCTCAAAGAGAGCTAGGATGTTAAAAAATACGTGAGGCCTGGGGTCAGAAAATCCTAGAACATAAATTCTATATACCAGACTTTTTTAGTCTTATGCACCACAATATCCACAGGACATAGAACAATGCAGTTTGATAGGGACTGTGCAAATATTTATTGAATAAACGAATGAACCATTTCCTTATTTTATCATTGAATCACTAATTTATTGATTCACATACACATTTATTGATTCTAATTTATTGATTCACATACACATACAACATACATGCTGAGATACCTTTGTGACTCTCATATTGAGGGAGACCCTGGAAATATGAAGACGAAAAAATTCTCTAGGCTCTGTTGTTAATAATCACACAGCCTTAAGAAGATATTGGCATATAAATAACTATTATAAATGTGGTAATAGAATTTCACCTAAGAAGACACTCTCCAAGCTTCTTGAATAGAGTCAGCTGAAATACTAATGAAGAGAAAAGTTTGAACTGTGTTACTTTGTTGAATCGTGCTTTAAAGAAATTTATCCCGCAAGAGCATTGACCAAAATAAAGAGTAAAATAGAATGGGGAGAGGTAGGAGATTGTGGGGATAGTAAAAGGTCTCCCAACCACCTGATGTTCTAGACAATACTGCAGAGACCGTAAGGATAAAAATGCATATCAGTGTATCCAGTTCATCAGCTCATCAACCTTCTTATACTGACACCAGCCTATTGAAGGTCACAATATGGTAAGTATCATAAACTTTAAGCAAATGGTCAATTCTTAGAGAGTTTCTTACTAATTAAACTTCTCAACATATTTTTCTAATCATGTTTACTACTGTACTCTGATGATAGTGATACTGATACATTTTTGCTTATTTTCTAAACAATTTATTTGAAATAATTTCTTGTTTCTATGCTATACATATATACAAACATGTCATTTACAGATTTTATTGTAAATCAGATTATGCAGATAAATTCATAATGATCAGAGGCAAAGGTAAAAATTTTGTTAATTCCTACACTTTTACAGCTTTCATTTAATATCATTTCTCAATTTGAAAGATACTTGTTTTTATATTCTTTATTCCCTTCTTTTAATAGATGCAAGTCTACCAAAACTGTTCATTATAAGCAACTTTTAAAAATCCAGTTCCTAGTTTTCCATTTTCTAATTCTTATTTCTTCTTTGTGAAATCCCTCTTTCTTTCCCCTTTAGGCTTCTTTTATTGACTGTTGTCTTTTTCTCAAAGAAAAGCATAAGGGAGCCCTTTTCTCACCAAAGCCTGAATTCACAATATGGAGTCTTAGAAATACTCCATGTTGACAATCTACATCTTGCTAAAGGGAAAATGCTTTTCACTAATATATATAAATAATTTAAATTACTAATAAAGTCTTTGTATGTCACAATCACACAAATGGCTAAGTATTTTTGGTTGCCAAACAACCTGCTACATAATTTATAGTGCATACAGTTTTAAATATATTAAGGTAAAGATGAATTACCCATTTTACAGGTAATATCTAAATCACATACAATTTAACTAACTTGCCTTATAAGGGAGATATAATCGAAGGAAGAGAATGTAGAACTTGAACTGAGATGTGACTCCAGAACCTAAATATTAATCATAATGCTCTAAAATGCAATATCAAGTTTAAAAATAAAAATAAATGAAAATTTTATTAAGTAAAAACTCATTTCTAAAATCATTTTTTGTATTGCATATATATAAAATATTTTTATCTTGTTGGTCATCTAATAAGTTTATATTCCAGTTATTTTGAACCATGAGACTCTTATGTCCATCTTTAATTTATAAATAAGCAAGTGTTGGGCACATTAGTAGCCATGCTGCCTGGTGAAGGGCAGAATGACTTTCATGGATGCCAGTTTTGAGTCTTCTGAGGCTAAGAATCAGTAGTCAGAGAAATCCAGTGAGACTAGAAGACGGATTTGTGCTAAAGGCCAACATTTATAGCACATGAACAGGCAGTAGGACAAACACAAATACCCAGGATTGTGAGAGACTAGAAGTCTGAATTTGAGGCGTACGGGCAGTTACAAAGGTGTCTCCAATACTAAAGTGAGGAATAGGGATATGTTTAACCAGAATGAGATACTACAAATTATTAATACAAACTCAATTTCTTACTAGGATGTCCCAAGAAAATAACTCTCCTATCAGTAGAAGAAAAGCAATTTTTTTCCTCAAAAGTTCCAACTGCATTATAATGTGTATATCCTAGAGGATTCACCTGGGAGTAGTTTTAAAATGGAATGCAAAATTAAGATTTTAGAATAAATTTCCAGAAGAAATGATATAATTAACACAAAATAAATCACCAATTGTAATGCAGAACATTCAGTGGATATAGCTACTGGATTGTAGGTCAAGGTCATATCACAAGGCTTTTAATTTGTTTGCAGTCAGCATGAGAGAGCGCTTAAAAAAAGCAACATATTTCTCACTTTTAGGAAATTGATTTGCTGATTTGTTTGGATCTTCATTTGTCAGTGGCACTGTGAGATTTTTTTTTCTTTTTTTGCTATAAACCTTTCACATAGATTTTAAAGTGATCTTTTGCAGGTTTGTCTTACAAAATTAAGTATATATGGACACTTACTACTACAGATATCAGATTTACTTCATCTTCTGTATGCATCTGCCAATCAAATAATTCAATAAATGCTCTGTGATGGTTAATATTGTCAACTTGATTGAAGGAGGCAAACTATTGTTTCTAGGTGTAACTGGGTGTTTCTGGGTGTTGTTAGAAGAAATTAACATTTGAGTCAGAAAACTGGGAGAGGAAGGCCCACCTAGGAGGGGGGCAGGCACTATCCAATCCTCTGCCAGCAAGGCTAGAAAAAGCAGGCAGAAGAAGGTGAAAGAAGCTGAAATACTGAGTCTTCCAAGTTCTTCGGCTTTTGTACTCTTGGACTTACACCAGCGGTGTGTGAGGGGCTCTCAAGCCTTTGGCCACAAAATGAGGGCTGCATCGTAGGCTTCCCCACTTCTGAGGTTGGGACTCTGACTGAGCCACTACTGGCTTCCTTGCCCCTCCACTTGCAGACGGCCTATCATAGGACTTCACCTTGTGATCCTTGAATCAATTCTGCTTAATAAACTCCCTTTTACATATACATATGTCTTATTAATTCTGTCCCTCTACAGAATCCTAAAACATGCTCCATAAAGAATGAAATCTACTTGTATTTTATTTTATTTTATTTTCTTAAGATGGAGTTTCTCTCTTGTTTCCCAGGCTGGAGTGCATTGGTGTGATCTCAGCTCACTGCACTCTCTGCAGTGAACATGGGTTCGAGTGATTCTCCTGCCTCAGCGTCCCATGTAGTTGCGATTACAGGTGGCTGCCACCACACTTGACTTTTATATTTTTAATAGAGATGAGGTTTCACCATGTTGGCCAGGCTGGTCTCAAAATCCTGACCTCAAGTGATCGGCCCACCTCAGCCTCCCAACGTGCTGGGATTACAGGCATGAGCCACTGTGCCTGGCCTACTTGTGTTTTAAATAGCTTAGAAAATGTGGTCATTCATGTTTAAAAATATGAGTAACTTATAGACTCTGAGGATTTTCTTTTAAGAAGAATGCAATACAAATTAATAGCTTATAGAAAAAAAACCCAGAAAATTATGTTTTCAAAAATGTTAATCCAATACCGTATTATTGAAATACATCACTATTGGATACATATGTTAAACATATAGTAGTTGATTGTTTATTTAATCTAAATGGTAAAATGTGTGTTGCATTCCTAAAAAGATTAAAGTAGTGAGAAAGCCATGATATTATTTTGTCTCTATTAAAATATTAATAAAATTTATTACCACCAAAAGATAAGGTATTAAAAAGTCATGTGGTAACACATTCAAGTGTAAAGTTAAATTTATAAAATCAAGTCTTATAACTAAATTTACATTAAAATTTCAATGAGAATGGTATATTTTCACAATACCTTTCATATAATATATGATACTGTATTATAATAATTATAATTTACAGTAATGTGATAAAATATGTCATCTTAAAATAATATATTTTGAATAGCATATGAAGGGTTGAAATTAAAAATATTTCTGATAGAATATAGTTCATTAAATTATTTTGAAAAGAGTCAGATGCAGTGATTCACACCTGTAATCCTAGTGCTTTGGGAGGCCAGGGCGGTGGATCACTTGAGGTCAGGAGTTCCAGACCAGCCTGGCCAACATGGTGAAATCCCATCTCTACTAAAAATACAAAAATTCTCAAGGCATACTGGCGGGTGCCTATAATCCCAGCTATTCGGGAGGATGAGACATTGGAATTGTTTGAACCTAGGAGGCAGTGGTTGCAGTGAGCCGAGATTGTGCAATTGCACTCTAGCCTGGGTGACAGAGTGAGACTCAGTTAAAAAAAATTACTTTGAAAAGCACCCTAAAAAAATTCCCAATAGACTCTGTTCTGTTATTTACTCTTTTTTTGAGAGGAAAGACGGTCACATTAAAACATTTAAGTTTAAGCGTAAAATGATATAAATATGCCTTACTGGAAAGAGTAAAAGCTCAAGTGAATGACTGTTCTTTAATTGGGAGAGTGAGTTTTAAAAGCTTAAATAACCTTTTATAAGTGATCCATTGCTTCCTTTTTTCAATGTAGTAATTCAGTAGGGTGCCTATTAAACATTTCCTTTAAAAAATCTTATCATCATTAAAATAAGATTATATTTCATATTCTTTAATTCCATAGAAGACCAGTTAATGAAGACTAAAAATCAAATGTGGCAGGTTCCAAAAGCAAATCGTGCTGCAATATCTCTAAAGCCACACCTGCCTCAGGAATATCTTTAAGTGATGATTTAATATATTTGGATCCTATTCAGGTTATGTACCTTTGTAAATTTGGGTTCATAATAAGAGTAACAAATGAAGAGTTCTTTGGCATGTCAGTTTTACTTGTGAGTAATTTCTAATCAGAAGAATGTTTATGTGAACCTCTTAATCAGTAAAATAAATTTTATTGAATATTAGCTTATATGTTGTTAGGGAACAGACTAGCTCCAATTTGATATAATGCTCAATTACCATTTACAAAATAAAGAATGTGACCCTAAAAATAAATGACTCATCTACTATACTTTTCAGTATACTACATATTTTATTTAATCCTTGCAGCAGAGGAGAAAACATATTTTACTAACTAGGAGAGCAGGAAAATCTATTTGATGTTACACATTATGCTCTCTTGACAAATGAGGGTTACAAACTAAAGGATTTTCTTTTCTCTATATATGTCTTCAGTGTAGATCCAGTTTTTGGTCTTTCTCTCTTTACTTCATTCTGCTTGAGGAGCTCCAACTGCTCACATAATTTCAATCTGCATCATAAGAATTCTCAGCCTCTCCTATTCTTCTTTGCACTAACACTATAATTCTTTATCTCCGTGTGTCTATAAAATATTGCTGATTTCATCATTTCATTAACTTAGAAACTGAGAGTGATTTTCAGGTAGTTATAATCAATTCTTAATTTCTCTTATAGGTATTAAAGGCTTTCTAAATAACCAAAATCAATTTGAATTCATTGCCTTCTCAATGTTGCGCTCAAGTATTGTAAAGTTGGATTGCCTCAAGTGGTCTTAAAAAATATTCGGCTACTATTAAATCTTATTCCAAAATCAATTGTTGATGTGTATATATATATATATATATATAGACATCCGCAAAATACAACCATATAATAGAAAGTATCACAGAGTTGTATCTTAGCTAGTTTTGTCATCTTCAGACCTTTAAAGACTGAAATACCTTGAGTTAATAGCAAAATATGATATATCAATTTATCTAAGTAATATATCTAACAATTCTTATTAATATTTATTAAATCTGTATTATAAGAAACATTATTAGAATGAAATTTAAGCTTTCTCTAGCTCATGGCAAGATTTCATTATATTGTTGTTGAATAAATAAATTATAATATCAGAGAATGTGATTTTTACATTTACATTCTTGAAACAAAAACAGTGTTGCATTACTTCTAGTATCAATTATAAAATCTTAACAGCTGCCAGTTTTAAAATCTTATGTAGGATGACCATACATTACAATAGAAAAATAAGGAGTGAAACATGATATTTCACTCAAAACCATACTAGGCATTTGGTTCTAGGAAACTTTTATACTGATATAACATTTTAGAAAAAATAATGTCTTCCAAGGTGCACATAGTGTTTAGCAGCTATTTCCACATGGATCCTATTCAGATGATATTTTATTGACTACCACTACAGAAAAAGCGTACATATATATATATATATATATATATATATATATATATATATATAGTATTTGCCTGTTCCAAAATTTTACCTTTTTTACCTTTGCTATTACTGAAGTTTCAAGTTCAGTTTTAAGTCTTGAAATCTAGGGCAAGGAATAGCCAATCTTTAAACAGAATCTCTAGGGCATAACCTTTCTTAACTGCATACTTTAATTCTTGTAGTCAGGGATACAACTGAATCAGCACATGCTGACAACTGTGCTTTCATGGGCTTCATAGACATCATCTAGAACTAGACTGGGAGAGTAATTCTGACATAAGACATGTAGGTTTTTCCTTTAACTAGTTTTCTCCATGTTTGTCCACTTTGCCTTTCTTGTTTGATCATTAGTCTTCGTTCAAGGATGCTAGATAATCAATGAAAGCAGAAGAGCCAGGAGCTCATAGTTAGTTAGTCAAGGAAAATACTGTATCATAGACCACAGGCACAAATAGACATTTTAAATCACCTCCCTGAAATTGTTCACTGGAAAAATAATCATTGTCAGTGCTTGTGTATGAAGAACCAGGCTTCATACACAGTAGGTCCTTGATAATTGTGTGTACATAGTAAAGATGGAAAGTCAATGTGAAACATCCCAATAAATGAAATTGCTTTTTGTAAGTTGAACTAAACACTAAAACAGTAATTAAATACGTTAATATCTACCAGTTCTGTGGCTAGAGAAAGGTTATACCACTATAAAGCAGTTCACAGTTAAACATAGATGAATAAACATATCAAAATGTTCAGCTCTTGTATCCTCTTTTCTCAAAATAAACATTATAATGCTATACATTCACTTGTCCTGTTTTTGAATTTTATATAAATATCAATATATATATGTTTTACTTTTTGTGTTTTGCTTACTTTTGCGCAACGGTTCATATATGAGATTCACCTTTATTATTGAAGCAGTGGCTCATTTATTACTTTATTGTTCTGTTGATATACATTCAAACCGTTTACAGTTTAAAACTATAACATATAACATCACTTTGAAATGTTGGATACATATATTTTAGTGTACTTATATATACATATCTGTTTCGTACCTACCTACAAGTGAAATACTGACTTGTGGGGCATGCGTACTTTACCATTTAGTAAATACTCCTAAATAATTTACTGATGTAGTTGCAGGAGTTTATACTTCTTAGGTAGTTAAGAAAATTTGAATGTTTTATGTCCTTCCTAACACTTGGGATTGTTAAGTCCTTGGAATTTATTTCCCTTTTGATGGATGGGAAGTAGTAGTATTAATATATAGGCTATTAATTTTCATTTATCTTCTAGTAATGAGGCTAAGAGCCTTTCATATGCTTACTGGTCATTTTATGTCCCCAGTTTTAAAGTTCCTGCTCAAATATTTTACTTATTTTAAAAAAATGAGTGTTGTGTCTTTTCCTTGCTGTTACTTATATAACTCACTGAGAATGGTGCAGAGAAATGTTCCATTGCCATAGCAGATTTCTTTCATTTTCCTTTTAATTCTGTCATTTTGTTCTTTATATATTTTGGGGGGTAAGTTATTAAGAGCTTGGCAGTTGAGGATTGCTGTATTTTTCTGGTGGAGCCACTATTTTATCATCAGGAAATGTTCCTCTTTTCTATAGAAAATCATTTATACTCTTGAAATCTACTTTATCTGTTATTAATATACTGCATTATCTCTCATTGATTAATGTTTTGTAGTGTAAGTTTTCCATCCATTTCTTTATTTTTTGTTTGTGGTAGCTGATTTCTTTTGTTTTGTTTTATCAAGTCTGCCAGTCCTTGGGTTAGTTGTAATTCATCACAACTTTGAAATTAAGCTAGCTTTTATTTTGATGTTTTATCTTTATTGAATGTTTTTTTTTTAAACCTCTTATATATCTTGGTTATAATTTAAAAATTAATTATAGACCTGTAGTTAAAGGTGATGCGTTTCCTTTTAATATTGTTTTATTTTATGCTTTAACAGGCATTGCTGTCAGAGTAGGGTCAACACTTAACCAATTGCTCCCTGCTCCCCCCTCTCTCTCCCCGACACGAAAAATCCTCAAGGAAATGCTCAGCTTATCTTGCTGGGTTCCCTTTCCCTGAACACAAGCCCATTATTCTTCATTATCTTGCCAGTTCTCTGCTGTCTTCAATCATATATGTCTTATTTTTTCCAGCTTTAATAGTTGTTCTCGCTGAAAGGTTCAGTCTGTCTTAAACTTGTCCATTATTGCTAGAAGTTTAACCACTCCTTTTCACTTTCATTTTGGACACGAATCATACATAGCTATGTCATTGGTTTTTGAACTTAATCTATATTCCTATATTCTGTTACCATATTCAAACCATTTTCAGGGATACAATTATACAATTTCTAAACAATTATATTTTCTACCCATCCCACTTGTATACTACTTATTATTTTCTTATACGTAATTTTTTTGGCTAGCATTTTTTAAACAATATTTTAAAACAATGGTAAAAATGGGGGTCATTGTATTCTTCCTGACTACAATATGTTTCTTACATCATCAATTACTATAAAGCTAACTTTTGTTTTAATAGTAATAAAACCCCAACCAATTCTTTTTCTTATCTTATTACTTCTAATCAGGAATGGATGCTGAAATTCATTACTTATATTTTTACATCTATGGAAATTACTTTATATTAACTTAATTGTTTGGTTATCATGTAACTAATTTTCTGATATTGGGTAACCTTTGCATTTTTTTCTTGAGACATATTGGCAATATTTTATCTTTTTGAAATGTGGTAACTAATTTCTATTAGTATTTTATAAAGCTTTTTCTGTGTTTATGATATCATTTAATAAATTTTTAAATATCTTGGTTTGATAGCAATCTTAATGCTTATATTTTTGTTAATAAAGTGAGAAAACACATATCCAAACCATTGTATTTTTTTACTTTGACATTATATTCAAATACTAGCTTAATTCAACATAAATTGACCCTAAAAATGAAAAAAAATTAAGAGTAAGTAATAGTATATTGTAAGAATATTCATAACTAAATAAGCGAAAATAACACAAAATTGTAAAAACAATTTGAACAGACTATTGAAAATTACATGTGAATTATCTAATTGTCTGGAAGATCACCTATAATAACTGTGCTACAGAATGTTTTACTTTTATATATTTGTGCACATAATAGGATTTATATACTATTACACAAAACTTACATACTCGTGTGTGTGTGTGTGTGTGTGTATAAGTTTGTACTGTTATTTTAAAATTTTTCTTTCAGTTTACTGGGCTGAAATCACACATCAGGTTAGGAATACAACTTGAAGAACAAAGAAACTGGAACAGACTTTTATTGGCAACCAATTTAGCCCTCTTGATATAAGAAAATATATCTATCATTTTTATCCTGAAATCTTTTATAAGATATACACATTATAGTGAAACAATTGCAAAAGATTGCTTAAGACATTTTTTACTGTTTTTTATATATAATTATGTTAAAGAAAGAAAGATACAAATTTTTTCCCAACCAGTTAACCACTTAATAATCTTTCATTGTATATGCTAGAAAAGCAACAAAATGTTGTGAGTCACAAAACTAAAAACATGTTGCTTATATCCTGATATCTTATAGAAAGTTGTATGGCATGCAGACAAAATAATAAGCCAAAATTTGGATAACCACATAGACAGATATAGTCACATATTCATGTTACATATGTAAGAAGTCTTGAGATCGCTACTCTGCCATAAATAATGTATAATCATTCTTCAAAACTATATTTTTCATCATCTTAAAATAATGCTCCTTCAGAAAGTTTTATTATCTTTATTAAGGCATAACTACAATTTGCCCAAAGGAGTAAAATATACAGTTTCCAGACAAGGATTTCTTAATTTTGTGTATAAATTATATATTATCCCTTTCTGCCATGTAGGGGTATTTGAGATTTTATTTTTAAACCTACTTCCATTAACTTAGGTTAGAAAAGCCAATAAATAAATAAATAAATATTTAGAGTAATTTAATTCAATGTATAATCTATTGTGTTTAAATTGAAGTTTCATTATGTGCTTACATATTTGTTAAAAAAGTAGAGGTGAAACTATATAGCTTTCTTCTTATTGACTCTTCCCTAGAATATTTGGTTACTGTTTTCTTGGTATAATCTGTTACCAGGGAATTCTTGCTCAATAGCACAATTTTATTTAAGTGTCCCTGGTGGTCATTACTGAGCCATAGTTAGAAATCTTAATTTAAAAAAACACATATATTTTCGTTTATCTTAAATTATTGTGCTCATCTAACTTGGTTTTCTTTTACAGATTTTTTTTTTTTATCAAACTGAATTTGAACATGTTTCTTTGCCACTTTCTTGTCTAAGTTTTATATCATACTCAGAATTGCTACCGCTCTCAATATTAAACGGAAAATTACATTAATGTCCTATTCACTCACACATAATTGTCACTATTAGCCTAATTAGGTGATTCTTTCACTTTAAAATTCTTGCTTCTGGGTAGATTTTACCTTTGGGTTTTTAGACTAATTCTTCTACAACCTGGCTAGAGAGAATATCTAATCCCACTGCATGCTATTAGGTGTAATTTATGTTGGTAACAAACATATGTCACTAAATTTCACTGTTTATTTCATCACATTTTTCAACCAAACAAAGATTACAAATTAATGGAGTGAAAGCTAGCATATTCAGCAAAGCACAATTCCAAATAAAGTTTCTTTCATCACATTACACTAACACATTATTTATTTACCCATCACATTACAGTAACACATTATTTATTTACTGAAATTAAGTTCTTCAACTGATTTTAGAATTCTACCTACCTATTCATTATTTAAATTTTGTTACTGGACTTACAGAAGAATATAAACTGCCTAACAAAATAGATATTAGTGATAGCAATTTGTCACTGTGGTATCAGTTTCTCACTATTCACTAGATTATTCTATACAACAAGAAAAACATGATGTATGCTATGGTTTTAAGCTAAAATAACTGACTAGATATATAAAGGCTAAAATGTTGTTTGTTCTAAATACATTGTTCAACTGAGATATTCTTGTGAATTCTAGACAACCTCAATGCCTTGGAATTCTAAATAACATAGTAGAAATGGCTCTCAAACTGCATTTATGCCTGAAAGACTTAATAATATAGTACATTCAGAACATTAATCGGTATTTATGCAATTTAATTTCTGTACAAATAACTGCCAATTAGGTATATGATAAAGTAAAACTCCTAAACATGAAAAACAGTGTTCTCTACAGCTTGGTCTAATAAACCATGTCATTCATTGCCTCTTACATCCTTTACTTCTGCCATGCATAAATACAAAAACACAAAACACATACACAGTTACACTAATTTTTTTTAGAATACAGATAATATTGAGTACAATCTATAAAAGCATCAAAATCTATAGATTTTGATGGTTTTATATTTGATCATGCCATTCTATGATTATGCTTTCCTTTTATTGGACTCAGAGAAAATCCTACCTGCTCTTATAAAATTCATCTCATATAACATTATCTTCAAATACACAGTAAGCAACTGATTTTACTATTTTGCACGTTTCTATAAGGTTACAGGATGTCTAGAATATTCCTGATTTCTAATACTGTATTTTTTGTATTTTTGAAAGACTGAATTAACAAATACATGCATGTGCGCACACACACACAATCTCTCACAATACATCAGTCAAGATCAGCAGTTCTTATGTCTATTAGAATTAATTATGTTGGGAGTTCTTTAGGAATACTAATGCTCAGCTCTAAATCCCAGAGATTCTTATTTAATTTCAGGGGAAGGACCAAGATGCAAGTAGTTTTAAAAGTCAACCAGGTGTTTCTAATGTATAGTCAGGGCATGATCCGCTACAGTAGGTATGCTGTGGGTGAGAATTAAAGTAGTTGAATAATTAAGAAAAACTATTCTCTTTTTATCCTTTGTACAGACTTTCACAGAGACTTGCATAAGGTATTTGCTCTACTAATATGTGTATTAATGCAAGTGTTGGAGTTATCTAAAAGGTAAATACTTTAAGACAGTGTGGTCTCTATTTTAATTCCTCTGACTGTCGAGGTTCCCAGATCAACACATCATACCAACACCTATAATAGGTTACAGAAATAGAAAAAAATAATAATGTAATAAAACTAAAATGAAAACAAAAATATAGAGACTTCTACTTCTAGGCAAGATAGAGTAACAGTAATTTCCTTTTCTGCCTGAAATACCATATGTGAGCTGGTAATCACCAGAACTTCCTAACTAGAGAAAGTTTGGGGACCATGACCAACGAAGGTAAAATCGAGGCCAAATGCAGAGGTCTTTCGGCGTTGTGGGGATGGAGCTTTTAGTACAAGGGTCACAGGGTGTTACAGTTCACAGAAGAGAATACTGGAAAATAAAGAAACACACAGAGAGTTAGTTCCAGGCATCTGCAGTGGTCCTCAAGTATGAATGGTGAATTATTGCATGAGTTAGGAAAGTATCTGCAGCCAGGGTAAAATAAATTGTCCAAAAGAATAAAAAGAAACAATTACAAGAGGTCTCATGTTGTTAAGTATAATTTCTCTTCTCATCAGCCAGAAAAGAAAACCTCATAATTTATGGAGAATTAGATAGAGCATGCAGAAATATTTTACCTCTGTAGTGAGGCAAAAGGAACTCTAAACTAAATGTTTTCTCCATTCACAACAAAGTTTAAAATCAAGATCTACCTCTTCAACACTGAAGATGAAAATATAAAATGGTATAACAACTTTAGAGGAAAAGTTTGACATTTTCTTAAAAACAACAGAGTTTTTCCACAATAAAAATTAAACTTTATATCCATGCAAAGTCCTGTACAACAATTTTCATAGCAGTTTTATTTCAGTTGACTAAAAACTGTAGGGAACCCAAACTTCTATCAACAGTTAATGAATAAACAAATTATAGCAAAACTCTATAGTTAAACACTACTCATCAATAAATGTAATATACTATTTATCCATGAAGCAACATGCAAGAATCTTACATTACACTATGTAATTACACTTTGTGAATGAAAAAAGAGAGAAATGATTATGTAGTTGTCTTTGTCAAGGTTTTCCAGAGAAACAGAACCTATGGAAGATGTGTGTGTGTGTGTTTCTGTGAGTGTGTGTGTTTCTGTGTGTGTGTGTATGTGTGATGTTGGGGGAATGTAGATAGATAGATGATAGACAAATAGTTTAGATAGAGAGATAGGTCAATTATAAAGTATTGATTGCCTTCATGATTCCAGAGTCTGAGAAGTTCCATCATCTTTCCTTTACAAGCTGAACCTGGAAAAACTGATGGTATGGTTCAAAATTCTGAAAACTGGAGAGTCTATGCTGTAGACACTAGTTCAAGTCTGAAGTCCTGAGAATCAGGGGCCCTGAGAGCAGAAGATTGATATTTCAGTTCAAGTGTCAGTCAGAGAAAGAGATGGAATCTTCTCTTCCTCCAATTTTTTGTTCTATGGATTGGATGGTGCCCACACAAATTGGAAGGCAATTCATTTTACTGAGTCTACCCATTCAAATGCTAAAGGCTTCTGGAGACATTCAACAACACACCCAGAAAAAATGTTTTATCAGATGCCTAGTATCGTGTAATCTGGTTAAGCTGTCACACAAAAATAACTATTACAAGTTCACCCCTTATCAACTTGTCACTAATATGCATCTTCTTAAACCATACCTGATCTCCCAATAAAGATATTAACAAGGTCATCATTCTGCCTAACATGATACAAATATCCTGTGCATACTTGAAATGAAAACATGCTAACCCTTTCCCCAAAGAATAGGTCAAGTCTTTGAGTGTTGTTTACTGTTCTTAATATCGCATGACTTAAGTACTATGATGTAAAATTAATGAAACGTAAAATTTATGATATATGACAAAATCATAAGAGAAAAAATCTATTTAGGAGACATACATATATCTCTATATGTGTAAGTATATACGTGTGTATATATAAACACACACAGATACATATATATATATATATATGCAAAAATATGTTCATAACAAAATAAGAAGGAATATTCATGATGATTAGTATTCCCATTCCAGTAACTGGGCACATGGTGGTAGTTGGTATTTGCAACACCCTCTTCTTACCTGTTCTGTAGTTCCTTGAATTTCAGCAATCATTTCAGCTGGTTGTGCTTCTTAACCTCCTGGTGGATGATCCACACCTTCACTCCTGAAGGAGTCCAAACTGGCCAGGTGGCAATCTTAACTTCCAGTTCTTTGAAATCACTTTTGAGTCTTGTACTGAAAGTATCCCTCCCTTTGGAGTTAAAATCTCAAGGCCAGTAAAGTCTTGGAAACAGTAGGCACACACTGTGAACATGGGTCACTAAGGGTAACAGTAGTTGCTGCCATTCTCATTTCTACCTCCTGATTCCTGAACTTGTGAATTTCAGCTCTCAGAGGAACAGTAAAATATATTGAATGCTGATTCAGAGCATACACAGCTTCCTGGAGAACCTTGCTCCAGCTCTGCATGATCTTGTCACCTAACTGGTGCTGTGACTGAGTCTTCAAAGGTCTTTTTATCATTCTATCAAGACAGCTGCTTCAGGATGATGGAGAACATGCTAAGACCAGTGAATTTTATAAGCATGAGCCCATTGCTGCACTTTGGCTATGGTTAGCAGCGATGCTGTTTGGAATAATAATGGTGTGTAAGTCATTCTGTCAGTTCACAGATGGTAGTTTTGGCAAAAGCACTGTGTGCAGACAGCACAAATCCCAATCTGCAGTGTCTATTCCAGTGAAGACAAAACGTTGTCTTTTCCATGATGGAAGCTGTTTAACATAATCAACCTGCCACTAGGTAGCTGGCTGACTACCCCATAAAATGATGACATATCTGGACTCACCGTCAGTCTCTGATGTTGGCAGATTAACAACCAGCAGTGCTGATAGCCAGGTTGGGCTTGGTGAGGCGAAGTCCAAGTTGCTGAACCCAAGCATAACCTCCATCCTTGCCACCATCCCTAGGACTTTGTTCATTAGTCCATTGGGTAACCACAGGGATGGCTAGAGAAAGAGGCTGACTAGTATCAAAGGAACAGGTAATTCTATCCCCTTGCTTATTAAAACTCCCTCTAGAGGGGACCCTTTAGGAAGAACTTGCATGGGAATCAAATATCTTCATAGTTTTTGCCTATTTAAAGAGATCTCTTCACATACCTCTTCCCAACATTCTCTTGTTACCAATTTTCCAATCATGTTTCTTCCAAGTTTCTTGCCATGCACCCAAACTATTGACCACAGTACATGAGTCAGTATGTCATCTCACACCTGGCCATTTTTGCTTCAAAACAATGAGGTAAACAATGAGGTGCACTATTTAATATTCTACCCACTGAGAAGATTTATTTTCACCACTGTTCTTCAGGGATGTCCCAGAAAAGGGCTGTGGTGCTACAGCTGTCCACTTTCTGAGGGTGCTCCATATCATATAGAACCATCTGCAAACCCAGCTGCAGCCTTCTTGCCCTTTCATAAAGGCAGTGTAGTAAGAGTGGAAACCATAGATACTTGACCACTTTTTAATGTATCTTACTTTTGTTCTCAGTGTCTGCTGTGGCCGGATCACATAAATGCACCACTTGCATTTGGTGATGCAGTGCTGCTCTGTGTACCCAACATTATGGTTTGATGAGTCAGATAACAAAGAGTTCAAGATGGGAAACTCGGATTGTGTGGTAACTTGGTGGCTTATAACTAAGCATTCAGTATTTACTAACAGCCTAGTAGCAGGCCAAAACTATTTCTCAACAGGAGGGCCATTATCTGTGAATACGGCAGGTCTTCACACCAAAATCCTAAGGGCCTGTGTTGTGACTCCCTCTAGGGAGCTGCCAATGGCTCCAAACAGCTTCCCTATTTGCCACTGACACTTCAAGTTTTATTTAACTTTTACAACAATTGATAATTCCACTTATGTAACATTGTAGAAGATTGAAGTTAATCTACAGTGACGTGTTAGTATTGTTTGTACTTGGACGAGGGAGACAGGGCGGGATGGGAGGCAGGATTATAAAAGATCACAAAGAAATCTTTGAGAATGAAAAGTACCAGACTAAGTCTAATTCATCCTAAAACTGACATATGTGAAAAAAAAAAGGAAAAGTCTTGTCTGGATTTAAATTTAGTCTAGTACTTCAACAGAAATTAGTCTTGTGCACCATTTCAAAATCAACTTTCACAGATTGTTTTTATGTTATACTAATTTGATTCCTAAACTAAAAATATGTCTCATGTATTAAGTGGGATTTTTATTTTCTAAAGCGCTCATTACTTGCTCTTTTCTTATAAATAATGAAGTCTCTGTTCTTTATTTTCCTACTTGGTAACATAAAAAAAATAAACATATAACAACAAAGTTTTCATTGTTCTGAAAAAAATTCAAAAGCATCTTTAAATCCTCAGGTTTCTCTTTTGCACCTTGCTGCTCCCTTTGTTTGAAGTTTTTCATCATTACTAGGTCAGGTTATCTTCCAATACCCAGTAGAGCTTTTATTCCACACAAAACCTCACCTTCAAATGACATGCCATTGGTTTTATTACTCATAATTGCTGCTACCTCTCAAAATGAAATTAAGAGGTTTAATAAATCTTTAATGATTGTGTAAAATACAAACAACCAGACTGCACATGATTTTTTCTCTGACCCTCTGTTGAGTCCTTTCACTTGAGGATGGGTTTACATTTATTTTATATTTACTTTGATATTTATTTGAGATGGAAATTTATTTTAAGAAAAAAAAAAGATAAACCAGCGGAGAAATAAATGTCTTCCCAGTCAGTATTTATACTGACGCCCATATATGTTAGGTGAATTAAAAGGAAGATATAATAATTTCTACTAATGGCAGAAATTATTTCTGAAATTAAAAAACTATTTTACATATTAAGAAAAATAATACAAGATAAAATATAAAAGAGGACTCAGAAGATTTCTGTATTCCTCATATTTCAAAGCATAATTTTACTTTTCAGGACAAATTTTAAAATTTCTTCAAATAGTTGTAAAGAACTTAGTAGCCATTAAAAATAAAACACCTTTCTCTAATAATTTAATTCATTCTCTACAATGTCATATAATTTGTTTTCCATAAATAAAATAAATGATATAGCTAATAACTCTATAACACTGTGCACTTGGTAGGTGTTTTTATTTCAATTTTTATAAATATAATACCTTATTCTTCTCATTACCTTATAGCTAATGAAAATGAAGCTCAGAAACATAAAATAAATAGCTCAGTATTGCAAAGGTGATTAGATTAACACCAAATTTGAAGCCTAGGCCTTATTTCTCCAAACCATAGGAGGAATAGAAAAAGAAAAATTGGAGAATATTGTGGATTACAAGAGGGAAGCAAATACAGGAGATTGCTTGACATGTTAGGCACTGTGTTGGCACATTGATTTTGGTTTGTGATGTTATTGTTGATTTGAGCCTAGATAACATTCTTCTCAGTACTTGTTAAGGGGTTTCAAAGTAATAATTAAAAGAGAAAGACAGAGAATTCTGACTCTGAGTAGTCCCTGAAATATTGTACAAAGTAAAGAGAGATCAGTAAAATGTTCACATATTATTAGATGGTAGGTATCAAAAAAATTTTTTAAGTCAAAAGAAAGTAGGTTTCAGCAGAAAGAATTACTTATTAAAACCATATACTTAGGCCTAGTGCAGTGGCTCACGCCTGTAATCCCAACATTTTGGGAGGCCAAGGAGGGTGGATCACCGGGTCAGGAGTTCGAGACCAGCTTGGCCAAAATAGTGAAACCCTGGTTCTACTAAAAATACAAAAAAAATAGCCAGGCATGGTGGTGGGCACCTGTAATTTCAACTACTTGGGAGGCTGAGGCAGGAGAATCACTTCTACCTGGTAGGCGAAGGTTTCAGTGACCCAAGATTGTGCCACTGCGCTCCAGCCCAGGCCACAGTGTGACACTTCATCTCAAAACACACACGCAGACAAAAACGTGTAATTGGATACATGTTTAGTTGTATTAATATATAGCTGTTTTGAATTTGTCTACCACAGTTGGGAGGCAGAAAATCTCACGTTTATAATCTTACACTTTATACTTAGATGGAAAACTATGATGTGTAAAGTTATTTTCAAATGACATTGAAATCACAATATCACTTTTCTTTCACTTCCTGATAATTCTGTGAAACTGAAGATGCAGTTATGTTTTCCTGCATCGCTTTCCAAATCCAGTTTGTAAAGCTTTACATGTCACTGAAGTCACAAGACCAGAACTAATTTTTTGCATATAGCATCACTGTATTCAGGAAGGATGCAGAAACTGACTATGGGAAGATAAACTAATTGGGGATAGTTAGTACAATGCTGAGGGCTGGGTGGGTATAGTGACCAACAAGGGATGCTGAGGCATATAAGCCATAGCAATAGTAGAAAGTGACTACCTTCCTGCAAGGGGAAGAAGTGGTGTTACTAGAGTCCTGTGAGAGGGGGTGTATTATAAAGATCGCTTAATAGGAGCCATAGTCAAAGAGTATCTTGGACACTGATAAAACCCAGAGATGAGTGAGTAAATAAATCATCTGCCTCTGCTTTCCTCCAATGCTCTTGTCAGCTGCCATTATTGCTCTTTGGTCAAATTCATCTGAAAGGCAGAAGGCAAGATGTAGTTAATAGTAGTCAGTCATCCATGAGTAGGGAATAGGAGGTCAAGAGGGTTAACTGTCCACCACCATTATGTGCTATGATGCAAAATCATCAAAGAAGGCCAGGAGGGAAAAGGAGTGGGTTGATGTAGTGTTGACCTGCTTGTGTACGAGAGTATGAGTTCAATAAGTATATGTTCCCATTAAGTAATTTACTTTTAGTAGATTTCAGAAAGCAGGGACATAAGGAGGCAAAGGGTAAAAAACACCTCTCATTTTCTCTAAAATTTTGAAGTAAGGCTTTTTAGAGACGAGTGTATGCGTTCCTTGTTAACCTGTAACCATATTTCACCAAATGCTCTTATTGTTCTTTTCCCTGACTTCTGAGGGGGAATCAACTCCAGTTCTTTTGAGTATCCTGCTATTTAGCTGTGTTTTAAGATTTCAAAAATATTATGAATCATTGTTCCTATAAGTTATTGATGGATGTACCTGAAGACGACTTTAACTCTTCCTATTAGCCCAATCGTTCATAGCTATAAGATCATATTGGTTTTCACTCAATGCTTCACTCCAGAAGCAGGCTTCTTTATGTCAAGAATTTTACACCTCTAGATTTGATCTTAAATTCACTAAATTATTTCTAATATTGCTCAGAAATAAAGCAATTAATACGTTAGATGTCAGATTCACCACTTAAATGTAAATCATTTTCTGTCATCTCATTTATTCATTTATTGAGAGAGAGGTGGGACAGAGTTAGGAGAGAGAGAGCTAAAAACCTCCACAAGTCTTCCAAACTTTAAGGAAAATACAGTGAGTCATAATGGCTTTGTAGTTACATAGAATATAGTATGTTTAGCCAGGAAGTGTTTGTTATTTATTCTATAGCTTCAGTCTTTCCACTTAAGGTATTGTTCCCAAATCCCTTCTCTTTTCTCACCACCGATGTCTTTTCTTGTTTTATGCTCCTCTTAAATTTCACTGATTTAAATTTCCTATCTCTCTCTGTTCAATTCTTCTTGCTTTTTGCAGAATATTTTTTTCTTTCCTTCCTTCCTTCATTTTTTCTTTTCTTTTCTTCATTTGTACTTTTTTTCCCACATTCATCATCTTAGTGTCTCATTTTCCTTTTTCATCTTTCTTTTTTCCCCTTACTTTTCTGGTTTATAAACAATATCTTAGACAACATTCAAAATTTTAAAAAGGCACATTAAGTATCTGTAGGAATTAAGAAATAAAGAAAAGTAATGACACTTTGAAGTTCAAAATACATTTAACTTGTGCTCTATATTTACGGAATGTGGAACAAGTATTTGATCTTAAGCCTCTAGTAGTAAAAATAAGAAGAGATCATGTTATAAGATCCATATTGTCTAGCACATGAACTAAAAACTCAATTAAGATCCAAGAAGATTCACTGACATATTCATTTCTTCAAATGTATATTGAGCACTCATGTGCCAGAAACTGATCGTTTTCCAGGACATCAAATTCTACAGAGTAAACAAAATCCTGTCTTCATGAGGCTTACATTTTCAGAAGTATAAAACAATAAATGATATAAACATAAATAAAATATGCTAGCTTATGGTAGAAAATATACATAAAAATATAAACAGTGATAATAATGTGGCTTAATCAAAACTAAAAGGCAGTTTCTTTAGGGAATTCCTAGACAGCATGTCCTCAAGCATTTTTGCAAAATATATTTTTTAAAGTTTATTGATAAGAATTCAACATCAATATTATTACTTGTTGTCAAGAAAAGAAAAAAAAAAAAACTTCCCCAAACAGTCATTCTGGAAATGCAGGTTGGCTCTTCTTAGGGAAAGTTATAAACTTTAACCAAGATCTGGGACTTTATTAATGGGCACTGAAGTATTCAAGAGCATAGATGGCATTCTTTGTGTTCTGATTTATCTGAATTTTACTCATTGCAAAAATCAATAGATTGAAATACTTTTTTTGTTTGGCAAATATGTAATGTACTTTTAGGACATATACCATTTTACAAGTACCAGAAAGCAACAATATCAAATACAGTTAAAGGAAAATGCATCTAGATCTCTTTGAAGCATTCAATGAAACATAATTTTTATAGGTTTCAAATCGAGTGATATTTTTAGACAATAAATCTAATTCTGGTTTGGTTTTTATTTTGAGAATATACATTTATGTCCATTAACAAAAGCTCTGATATATTTATGTATGTGTGTACATATATTACATATTATGGCATATATTGCATACTGTATGCAACACACACAAACACACACCATTTCTGGCATTTAAAAGGCAGAGTTAGAACAAATAAATGCACAAAAGACTCTTTGTGCCAGTGTATTGTGATTTCTGAAATGGAAATATGAAACAGGAAACAGATATCCTCGTCTTGCATTTCAAATGTCTGTGTTAGTGGTAGTCGCATTTTTTATTCTACTCTAATTTGGGATTGGAATTTGCAATGTGTTATCAGATACATAATTAATAATAAATAACATTATATATTAGTATACTTCAAGGAGGAATATTAGTGAGTGCATGTGGCTGGAAGAAAAGCACCTCCCTAACTCCTTCCCTGGCTCTTTTCCAATTTAAATACCGTATACGGCTCTATCAGGCTGTCGTTTCCACCTACACACCATCACAGTTCTAGTGAAAACCATATCAAAGATAGAAGCATTAATGTACAGAAAATTTCCCTTGTAATTCCATTAGTCTTATTATGTTCTGAACTGCCTAATTTTATATATGTGACAATACAGACACATTGACTGTGCTAGGAAACCTCACTAGAAGAAGCCACTTGACACTGTGAGTTTAAGGAGAAAGGCAGTAAGAATTATAAGAAGTGAGACAAAGGCAGAGAACAGCATTAGCCACACTCCCTGTTCTTACAGTGGAAATTATCCACCCTGGGTACTGAGTTTAATTGCGGCAAACAGCTCCAGAAGGCTGCACTTTCATCCCCATTGTAGGTCAATGAGCATATTTGCATGGTAGAAATTATTAGCAACTAGGCCTGTCCCCAGGAGAGTATCCATGATGCTATTCACAGACCATTAACAGCAGAGTTCACCCATGACTAGCAGAGGCTGTGAAGAAATGCTCTCTCCTTGGGAGCAACCATTAGTGGACAAATGCCATTCTCTTCAGACATATATTTTTTTAAATATAATTACGCAACTCCTACAGATTTTTAATAAAACTTAATAATAAACCTAAACTAGGCATGTTATTGGAGCACTTCCTAGGTTTTTTACATGAGCTGTTTCATAAACCTTAAGATATAAACAAATGTTTAGACCTCTTTAGTTCATTTATTTTTCTTTTTTTCTCTTTCTTTAAGTAAAAACACTGAGTGAGTGGAAGCATTTGAAGAATTTGAACAAATTTGCAAATGATTTGTTCTTTATTAAGGATGTTTCTTTTTTTCACCCAAACATCAACATGTATTTATTTTCTTTAGTAAATATTTATTATTGCCACCATATAGTAGGGGCTGCATTCTTCATTACAAATACAGCGATAAACAAAAAGACCTGAGTCTTGCTCTCATGGAGTTTATGCATACTGACAAAATTTCAGTGTGATTTTTTTTCTTTTGTTATTTTCTACTTATCTTTCTTTTCATTGTTTTTCTTTTTACCTTTATTTTATCAAAGTTAGAACGCTTGACATGAGATACTACTCTCAACAAAATGTTAAATGTTAAACAAGACATTATTTTTGGCTATAGATGCAATGTTGTGCTCTACAGCTCTCTAGAGCTTATTCATCCTGCTTACCTGAAATTTTTGGCCAATACTCAATATCCAGAATGCAGCACACTGTGTGATAAAATAGAATTCCTAAGTGTGTTATTTGCAAAATATCTGAAGCCTCTTGCAATCCAGATATTACGAATATATGTAGGAGATATACTCTGTTTCCTACAATGTAAGCATTAATATTTGGGATGAAAATTTGTTCAGACTGTATGTTATTTTAATAAAAGTTTGTAATTAACAAACTTTTATTAGAATGACAGTTACATGGGGAAAAAGAGACTGCCATCACTCATTTAAATTAGATAAATACAATGTTTGAACAGTCACTCGTGCTTTCAGGTAGAAGTAAGAGAGAGATTTTTGATGATGTTGTTGTTGATGTTCCAGAAAACTTTTGATGGACCAGCATAGATTAATGGAATAACTTCACTGAGTAAATCCTACCCAATCAAGGAAAAAGTAGAAACAGAAAGGAAAAACAAAGAAGGCTAAATTGTTTTACATAAAAATGTAACAATAGCTTGGCTGGGCACAGTGGCTCACACCTGTAATCCCAGCCCTTTGGGAGGTCGAGGCAGATGGATCACCTGAGGTCAGGAGTTTCTGACCAGCTGGGCCATCATGGTGAAACCCTGTCTCTACTTAAAAAAAAAAAAATTAACCAGGCGTTGTAGCAGACACCTATAATCCCAGCTACTTGGAAGGCTGAGGCAGGAGAATTACTTGAATCTGGGAGGCATAGGTGCAGTGAGCTGAGATCCTGCCATTGCACTCCAGCCTGGGCAACAAGAGCGAAACTCCATCAAAACAAACAAGCAAAGTATCAATAGCCACAGCTGGAACATTTTTGATTACAATAGTTGAGGGTTTATGTAAGTTATTCTTAGAGAGAGTTTCTGTTAGATGAAGAAGAATGAAAAGAAGACACACACACATACACACACACACACACACACACACACACATACATCTGCCCTGAACATGAAGAAAGGGAACATAGAAGACCGTGGCTACTGGAGAGCATCCATAAAACTGGATTATTAGGCATCACAGAAGCAAGTGTCTACATGGACTAATTTAGGAAAAATTTATTTCCTTATCTCTATTTTCTCACACCAAAGACTTCAGAAATAGGAAGATACTTGCAACTGCAAAGACTTTATACAACAAAGATTTCTGATATTGTGTCTGAAAACTGAGGGAATTTTTTTAACTGAAAATTTGGTGATGTGTATCTGGCTATGCACATGTATATATGTTGCATGTGTACTTGTGTAAATGTGTATTTTACACAAGCATGTCCATTTATGACTGTTTTAACTATCAAACTCTATAGTTAGAGTTCACACATGCTATTTTGTATTAAAGATGTTCTGTTGGAAATTTTGAGAGGCAAAATAGTGGTAGAAAGCTCGAAAAATTATTAAGTTCCAAATCATAACATGTATTTTCTTATTCAGTTCTCATACAAATCTACATTTTATATCCTTCTACAAAACTTAGAACATAATTCAGTACCATTTGTACTATACAGTTGATGTAATAGTAATGTTTCCCATAAAAAAGTTAACCTCAGTAACATCAACAATAGAATCCACTGGTCATAAAGCTAGGATACTTGGATATGTATGTCTGCTGCTATTTATTGGACTTGTTCACACATCTGGAGGTCAATTAGCTATTGGTTAGTCCAGTAGGGCCCCTGGCTCACATGAGTAAAATATGCCTTCTTTGTGTGGATCTCGTCTTTTAGCAGTCTTGTTTGTGTTTGTCCTTCCCATAGTAGTGGCAGAGAAACAAGCATAAACAAAATACGCAAATGTTTTTTATTAAGCCTCTGTTTAAAGCACACCTTCTAGAATTTCAATAACCAAAGCCAACCATGCAACCAAGACCAGAGACAGAATAAGAGTTTTGCAAAGCTATGTGACATAAGGCATGGATTGAGGAAAAGGGACAAAACAAGAGTCTTTAATAAAATTAGTCTTCACTTTATGCAATAATTTCATTTCTTTTTTTTAATATATACCTAGCCTTAAAACTTTAAATATATTGCAGATTATATATCTCCTGTGTCTTTTGAAACACCCTGTCCTTCACAATGTAAACTATAAAAATGGAAACATAGTAGGTATATAGTAAATATTACTGATCTTTTTGAAATTCAGAACTTTTTATGAAATTTACTTCAGTTTTAGAAAGTGGAGGCAGATGCAGCCAGATTTCTGAACATTGTTTATTTCAGTGGTTTGGATTTGACTTCTGATTCTCATTGTCAGCCATTCTGAGGGAAAGAATTAAAAAAAAAAGAGTTGAATATCACCAAATTGATCTCTTGCTATATCAACTTCAAAGGGACTACAAAAAATGTCCAAATTTAGAAAACCTAGTTCAGCCAGTGACTTCTCAACTCTTTCATCTTCTGGTCATGTTATTATTCATTCTACTAAAAACCAGACCATTAAAACTGGAATGGTGCTCTTTAGAAATCTACCTACATGTAGATCTTAATCTAGGGTATCTTATAGCCTTTAATGCATTCTTTTGATAAATTGAAGCAAATCAGGAGGCCTATTTTAGGGTTCTACTATTAACATTTCCATAGGAAATTATGTCTTTTTAGGTCACTCATTTTTAAAAAAGAATATGGTAAAATAACATATATTTTTTAAAAATTTTCTATTGATACTGCATTGTCATTAAAACTGAAAATTAAGACAGAAATGGTCAACCTATATGATGCTTTCTATTTTTATTTAACCACCTCATTATTTCATTTTAGAGTATTAAAATATTATAAATAAAGCAATCTTTTTAAATATAAAATTTAACATTATAATGTTTTGATGATAATTGTAACTGAATTAAACCTTTACTGTCTATATGTGCCTAATGGGTGCCATGGAATATTAAAGAAAGGAATAAAAAATAAAAAAGAAAGCATGTAACAGTATTTGAAATCTTAATATGAGATAACTAATATGGGAAATAAAGTCAATATTGATCAATACTAATAACTTTTAAAACATGTAAAATTATGCATATTAGGTCATCAAGAACAGATGTGAACATGTAGAACAATTCTGAACAATTACATGAAAAACAAAATGATGCAAAATTGAACACACTCTTCAAAGAAATTTGGAGATTTAGTAACTTTCTTAGGAAGAAAAAGTTAAGCTATATCATGTGAAGAAAAAATTAGGTTTGATAAATTTGACTAAGGAGAAACAATTATTTTGGAAGGAATAACATATATTTTCAAGTACTGAAATATATATGTAGGAATTTTGGAAATTTACTATGATATAAATATTTTTGATTTGATGATGCTGACCCTCCAGAATTCTGCATGCCACCCCTATTAAACTTTCAGTATCAATATCAAGTACACCTCTTCTGAAAAATCATTTCTGAAACAGAAAGAATAACTGTTATCCACTGATTATTTTGCATTATAGTGCTTGTAAACTTTCTTACTACTAACTTTAATAAGAAATTACCAGAGGGGAAAGAAAAAGAAAACTGAATCCTTTATTACATTCTACTTAATGTTTTTCCTGAGTTATTTGATGCTATATTTATTGAATAATCCAACCTGCAAAACTATTATAATTCACCAGCTATCCAATATCCTGTGTTAGTCTGTCCAAAAGCAAAAAGTATATCATAGATGTACTGACAGCCTCAAGACTTAGAACTCAGTACTATTGTGCTATTTGAAATACTTTCTATGGATCTGATATACCACAAACAATTGTAGGTTTTCAAACATATCATATTTTCCTACCAACCTAAGGATAAATTGCCTTACTAGCTTGCTTCATCATGATCAGTCTGTTTCCTCATTCTATGACATTTTATTCCATTTCTACCTCAGGAATGAAGCATTGTTCTAAATTCTAGACAAAGGGTAGAGTATTGGCATCCTAGAAAATCACCTTCTCGTGGGTGGATCTTGCCTTAGTATCAATATAGAAACTGAAATGTGTAGAAAGCTTTCTTAGAATGATTTTTTCAGTATTTTTCATTGATATGTTTTGTACAGTGATTTGGACCTTTAGTAGTTGTCAAGAGGATCAAGACCAAATGAGACATGAAAAACAAATTGAAGAGCACAAACCTCAAAGGCATAATACAAATCTGAAGTTCCTGAGATTAGATGTCAATCCTGGTTCAATCACTTAGATTGTCCTAGAAGTTCTAAGGAATGGCAAAATAATTTAAAAATAATCAGAAGATCACCTGAAATAACATAAACCTACACTGAGCTGGAATGAGAAATTGAAAATGTAAAAGCCAAATTGAGAATATCAGAGCCAAATTACTTAAGACATAATAATAATCCAGACTATTGACTCTAAAGCAAGGAATTATGCATGGAATGTAGAAGTAGCAAATTTAAGAAAACAAAAATGGCAATATTAGCATGTGTTACTGTAATATAGTTTATTAAAATTCTAATATAAATTATCAAGTTGGAATTACATTTTAGTAGTAAATGATGGAATGACAAATGACAAAGATGTATTATTACAGATCTTGCTCGACCTCCAAGTCTGTCATCAGAATAAATCATCAGAATAAATCAGGATAGCCCATATGAGGTTGGGATCTTTATGGCAATAATTAGTTTAGATAATTTTGAAGCTTTAATTAAGAACAAGATGTTAAAACAATGGACACAACTGCATATATGAGTTAAAAATCTATGGAGATAGAACAACCTTAATTTCTGCATGATTTTCAGTGCAATAATACCTTCATCAAAAAGAAAAGTATTTCTAGAAGTTGTTACTACAGGTTGAGTCTGCCTCTCCCAGTTCACTGATTCAAATGTTAATCTGCTTTCCAACACCCTCACAGACACACCCCAGAACAATACTTGGGATCCTTCAATCCAATCAAGTTGACACTCAGTATTAACCATCGCACAATAACACAGTTATTAACACATTGCACAATAACAATAGCTAGGCTTCTAAAGCCAAAATATTTATTATGTGCTTCTTTTCATTAAAATCTTGCCTACTCCTGGCGTAGCTATTTTTGGGAGAAAGAATATTTTCATATATAGTACTGTCTTTGTGGATTTACTAATTTATTGTAAACATATTAAGTGTAGACTAGATTCCACTTGACGTTATATAAGTAAAATCAAATTGACAATAACCCTCGCCAACAAGTAGTATATATTAGCTGGAATATAGTTAGAATATAGAGAATGTAGATACAGGCTGAAAACTGCACACAGTGTAACCTGCCAAGACATTCCTTGAGTTGAATTAACCAATCAGAAACATTCTACTTTATCATTGGTTCTAATATATTTATTTCCATTACATAAGTGCATATATAATGTATATACAAATACACATATTTATACACACATATAAAATGTAAATACAGGAATTAGAAATTGATGTGTGTATATATACATATATATGCATGTATTTTGATTTCAAGTAGTTAAAGAAAATTGTGCTTTTATTTTTATGTGGGCAACTTTTAAGTCTTGTGCACCAGGGCTCTTTAAATCTACCTTGTCACTTGGAACGGTATCATTTTTTGACTCACAACAGAAAGGGAATTCACAATTGTAATTGATCAATTTTTATAAATGCAAAATAATTATTTTCTTCCTTTATATGACTCAAAGATAAAATACACTCTAAAATCCAATTTGAGTCTAAAGAGGATAAGGTACTTATTTTAATGCAATGAGCCAAGGCATGAAAATGAGAATCCACTTATTTTAGAATGCAAGAATGATGGCTATTGCTTTTTTAATTTAATCAGGAACAGCCCAATAGTTAGCTTCCACTGGTATTAGGGCAGAAATAATTTCAGTAATTTAGGTTCTCCACAAAACTTGTTCACTAGATTTCCATACACAGTAATTATAGGAGAAATCTCATAACTCTACTAGAATTCACCTTTATATAGATGCTGAGGAAAGTGTCAGTAATCTTGGTAAATGCTCTTGGTGACTGCCAGTAACTTTCCTCCAACTACTGTTCATTGATGTATGGTCTTAGCCAATAGTAAGCGTATTCCTGAGTTTTCTCTCTGTGTCAAGCATTTTGTAAATCTGGTGAAAAGAGTGTGATTGCAACATTAACCATTGTCTCAAAATAGGTGACTGAGACTTCTCAGAAATTATTACCTTCTTGGCAAATTGAATGCCCTCTTCTCATCTGCTAATGGGCAGAGAATAAAGAGTGTGAATTTGATAACATAGGTTTTATGGAAGATCACTCAGTAAAGGAGGTTGTTTTGCCTATTGAAACAATTTGTGACTTATTGTTCAGTGTTGCAGAGCTATACATCTTATTTCTTAATTTATGCAATAATTGCTGAATTTCATGTTACTTTGATTATTCTATTGTTTCTTCTATTTGGCATATGGGATTTTTGCACCAAGGTTTGGTGGGTGAGTGGGCAGATGTCAGTGAATTTTTACTTGGCACATACATTACCTCATTGTATTAGGAAACTAAGTACAAAGGAGTTAAGAGAAAATAAGGGGTGCAGTTATTAGCCCAAAGCAGTTGCCTAGAATCACTAATTAGCACCAGATTTATTTGATTTTATGACACATTCAGGGATCATTGTTTATGCATAGACCTGTAGTTGAGTGAATACCTACCTGTCTTGCTTTCAGGTCTCTCTTCACTTTCTATCCCCAACATTTCACAATTATTACATCACATGTTATCTAGTACATAGACAGTATTTAGGAATAACAGATTATATCTGTTCTAGATGTCAAAAACAAGGCTTTTAAAATTTTTAATGTCATGGGTATATAGTAGGTATATATATTTATGGAATATGAGGTATTTTGACACAAACATACGATATGTAATAATTGCATCAGGATAAAGGGGCCAGCCATCATCTAATGCATTTATCATTCATTTTTGTTATAAATATTACAATAATTCTCTTTTAGTTGTGTTTAAATGCACTGTATATTATTTTTGGCTGTAGTCACCCAGTTGTGCTGTCAAATACTAGATCTCATTTATTCTATGTAACTGTAGTTTTGTGCCCTTTAATTATCTACACCCTTCCCACCCCCATCCCACTACATTTTCCAGCCTTTGGTAGCCATCCTTCTAACCTCTATGTCCATATTTCCAATTATATTAATTTTTAGTTATAAAATGACATCACAAAATGAGTGAGAATATGTAAAGTTTGTTTTTCTGTGCCTGGCTTATTTCACTTAAAATAATGACCTCCAATTTCATCCATGTTGTTGCAAATGACAGAATCTCATTCTTTTTCATGGCTGAATAATACTCTATTTTGTATATGTAGCACATTTTTTTATTCATTCATCTATTGATGGACACAGGTTGCTTCCAAATCTTATCTATTGTGAAAAGTGCTGCAAGAAATATGTGAGTACAGATAACTCTTCAGTGAATTGATTTCTCTTCTTTTATGTATTTTTCTAGTATTGGGATTGCTGGACTATATGGTTGTTCTCCATTTTTAGTTTTTTAGTTTTTTAGGTACCCTCCACACTGTTCTCCATAGTGGTTATGAGGGAATGTGTTCTCTCTTTCCGGGTTCACAAGGGGATGTAGTTCTAAGGGCAGAAACTTCCCAGCGCCATGCCCGCCTCCCATCTTTCTCCATTCGGGAGACTTAATGGTTTCTGTTTTAATTTTTGCAGGCACAGGAAAGGGTCAAAATTCAATCACTCCAGCGAAAGTTCTAAGGTACTCCTTTGATTGGCCCAAGGTCTTAGAGAAGGTGGGGGTTCCTCCCAGGTTAAAAGTCCCTTTCTTCCACACCCCTTTGGATTCCATGTTTGGATCCCCTTCCACCCTCGTGGAAGCTGCCTTTCTCTCTCCTGTATTTTACCCTCTGGAGTCCCCTTCCACACTAGGGAAATATATATTTTTTTTCCATAAATATATATGCCTACTGTATACCCATGACATTAAAATTTTAAAAAGGCTTGTTCTTGATATCTAGACAGTGGAAGCCTGTCTTCCTCTCCTAAACTCCATCTCTCTCTATTCTCTTCCACTCAGTGTGGAAGCTGTTTTCCTCTCCTGGATTCCATCTGTCTGGATTCTCTCACTCAGTGTGAGAGTTAGCTGTTTCTTTCTCTCTTTCTCTCTACCTAAATAAATTACTTTCTACAAACACTTCGAAGTCCAGCATTTACTTTTATGAGCACACCCCCATTCTTGGGGGAGTGATAGACCAAGAACCTGGAGAAATGTTCTCTCAGGGGAACTGAGGGCTCCCCTGAACTCTCACATTATAGTCATACTAATTTAAATTTTCACCAACATGTATAATAGTTCCCTTATCTCCACATCCTTGTCATCATTATAGCCTGACTTTTAAATAAAAGACATTTGTACTGGGGTGAGATGATATCATATTGTAGTTTTGATGTGCATTTCTCTGATGCTATATGATGTTGAGCACTTTTTTATATACCTGTATGCTTTTTTAAAAATTATACTTTAAGTTCTGGGATGCATATACAGAACGTGCAGATTTGTCACATGCATATACCTGTGCCGTGGTGGTTTGCTGCACCCATCAACACATCATCCATATTAGGTATTTCTCTTAATTTTATCTCTCCTCTAACCCCCCACCCCCGATAGGCCCCTATGTGTGATGTTCCCCTCCCTGTGTCCATTAGTTCTCATTGTTCAACTTTTACTTATGAGTGAGAATATTTGGTGTTTGGTTTTCTGTTCCTATATTAGTTTTCTGAGAATGACAGTTTCCAGCTTCATCTATGTCCCTGCAAAGGACATGAATTCATCTTTTTTGTGGCTGTATAATATTCCATGGTGTATATGTGCCACATTTTCCTTATCCAGTCTATCATTCATGGGCATTTGAATTGTTCCAAGTATTCACTATTGTGAACAGTGCTGCAATAAACATACCTATGCATGTACTTGTAAATTATCCATCTGATAACCTTAGTTCTAACATTAGAACATGCTTCTGTTTGCCTTTTTTATGCCTTTTTTTTAAAGAATATGTCTATTCAGTTCTTTTGTCTACTTTTTAATAGGATTATTAGATTTTTTTCTATTCATTTGTCTGAGCTCTTTATTTATTCTGGTTATTAATCCCTTCTAAGATGGATAATTTACAAATATTTTCTCCCATTCTGTGGGTTTTTTCCTCACTTTATTGATGGTTCTCTTTCTTGTTAAAAAGTTTTTTAACTCCATGAGATTTCATTTGTCCATTTTTGTTTTGTTTGCCTGGGTTTGTGGAGTATTACTCAAGAAATCTTTGCCCAGATGTCCTGGAGAGCATCCCCAAAGTTTATTTTTAGAAGTTTCATATTTTCAAGACTTAGACTTCAGCATTTAATCCATTTTGGTTTGATATCATATATTGCAAAAGATAGGGATCTAGTTTCATTCTTCTGCGTATGGATATCCAGGTTTCCCAGCATCATTTATCGAAAAGACTGTCTTTCTGCAATGTATCTTCTTGGCACCTTTGTCTAAAATGAGTTCACTGTAGATGTATACATTTATTTCTGGGTTCTCTATTCTGTTTCATTGCTTTATGTGTCTGTTATTATGCCAGTACCATGCTATTTTGGTTATTATAGATCCATAATATAATTTGAAGTCAGCTCATGTGATTCCCCTAGCTTTGTTCTTTGTAGTTAGGATGAATTTGGCTATTCTGCATTTTTTTGCAATTCCATATAAATTTAAGGATTATTTCTCCTATTATTATTTTTTTTTTTTTTTGAGACAGAGTTTCGCTCTTGTTACCCAGGCTGGAGTGCAATGGCGCAATCTCAGCTCACCACAATCTTCTATTATTCTAAAGAATATCATTAGTATTTTGATAGAAATGGCATTGCATCTATAGATTCATTTTGGTAGTATAAATATTTAACAATATTGACTCTTCCAATCCATGAACATGAACAAACTTTCGCTTTTGTGTGTCCTATTTAATTTCTTGCATCAATATTTTATAGTTTTCATTGTAGAGATCTTTTAGTTCATTGGTTAATTTAATTTCTAGGTATTTTAATTTATTTGTAACTGCTGTAAATGGAATTATTTCTTGATATCTATTTTAGAATTTTCACTGCCATAATATAGAAATGCTGAAAGTTTACTGAATTCGTGCATTAGTTCTAATAGCTTTTGGGTGGAATCTCTAGGTTTTTCCACATATAAGATTATATCTTCTTTAAAAGAAGTACAGTTTGACTTCTTCCTTTCCAATTTGAATGTCCTTTATTCCTTCCTCTTGTTTGATCATCCTAGCTAGACATCCAGCACAATGCTAAATAACAGTGGTGAAAATAGGCATCCTTCTATTGTTCCAGATTTCATAGGATAGGCTTTTTGTTGTTGTTGTTTCATATGATACTAACTGAGGATCCAATATATGTGGCTCTTATTGTGTTGAGACATGTTCCTCCTATACCCTGTTTTTTGAGATTAAAAAAAATTATAAATGGATGTTGAATTTCATCAAATAATTTTCAACATAAATTGAAATTATTATATAATTTTGTTTTTCATTCTGTTAATATAATGTATTAGATTGATTGATTTGCATATGTTGAACCATTCTTGCAACTTTGGGATAAATCTCAGTTGATCATGATACATGATCTTTTTAAAGTGTTGGCAGATTTGATTTGCTAGTATTTCACTGAGAATTCTTGCATCGATGTTTATCATTAATATTGACTTCTAGTTTGCATTTTTAATTTGCCTTTTTCTGGTTTTGTTATCAGGGAAACATTTGACTCATAGAATGAGGTTAGAAGTATTGACTCCTCCTCTATTTTTCAGAATAGTTTGAATAGGATTTATATTAGTTCTTCTGTAAATGTTTGGTAAAATTCAGTAGTGATGTCACTGATTTCTTTTCTTTGCTGGGAGACCCTATTATGCCTTTTATCTCTTCACTTGTTATCAGTCCTTTCAGGTTTTGCATTTCTTCATTATTCAATCTTTGTAGGTTATATCTAGCTATACAAATAGATATGTATAGGTTATGTGTAATTTATCTGTTTCTTCTAGGTTTCCAATTACTTGGCTGAAGTTGTTATAGTAATTTTTTTTTTAAATTGTACTTTAGGTTCTGGGGTACATGTGCAGATCATGCAGAATTGTTCCATAGATACATACATGGCAAGGTGGTTTGCTGCCTTCATCCCTCCATCACCTATATCTGATATTTCTCCCCACATTATCCCTCCCCACTTTCCCCACCCCCATTGCCCTTCCCCTAGTTCCCCCTACAACTGACTGCAGTGTTCTGTTAATCATTATCATATCTGTAGTATCAGTTGTAATGTTTCCTTTTTCACTACTGATTTTATTTTCATCTTCTTGCTTTTCTTAATCTAGATAAAGGTTTGTCAATTTCGTTTATGTTTTCAAAAAATGAACTTTTTATTTCACTAAATTATTTTTTGTTTCAATTTTATTTCTGCTCTGGTGTTTATTTTGTGTTTCTTCTAGTAACTTGGGGTTTGGTTTGCTTTCGCTTTTCTAATTTTTAAGATGCATTATTAAGTTGTTAGAAATTTTTCAGCTTTTTGATGTAGGCACTTGTTAACTTTCCTTTTACTGCTACTTTTATTGTATCCCATAGGTTTTGGCATATGATGTTTCCATGTTTATTTACCTAGATAAAATTCTTAATTTTCTATTTAATTTCTTCATTGGTCCACTGGTCATTCAGCAGTATATTATTTAAATTTCCATGTGTTTGTATAGTTTCCAAAATTACTCTTGTTATTGACTTCTATTTTGTTTCATTTTTGTCACCAAAAATTTTTGATATGATTCCATTTTTTTTTAAATTTTTTGTGATCTTATACATAGTCTGTCCTTTAGAATGATCTATGTGTTGGAGAGATAAATGTGTATTTTGCAACCACTGGATGAAATGTTCTGTATATATAAAGTCCATTTAGTCTACAGTATAGATTAAATCTGATGTTTGTTGATTTTCTGAAAAGAAGCCATTTATGTGGCCAACAAACATATAAGAAAGATCATCATCATGAGTCATTAGTCATCTTTTGGATATGATCTTCAAGATTTCTCTAAATTATAAGGCAGAGACTTATTATCTTCCCTTATTTTCCCCAAACAAATGGAGTCACATGTACTCAGTGCTAAGCTGGCTCGACTTGGGTGAGAGATGATACAAGCCCTTCTGTGGTCATCATCACTAGTACTGTGCTGCTTTAGATCTGAACCCAATAATATACTACTGGGTCACACCCAAAGCCTGTGGTATTGCCTGACTACTAGCTGACGTTTTTTAGAGGCCTACAAGCTGTTTAGTCATCAGGTGGTGAATTCAGCCAGGCTTGGGTCATTTTCTTCAGGGTAGCAAGTTTCTTTTTGGCCCAGGGTGAGTCTAGAAATGCTGCACAGGTGCTAGGACGTGGAATTGGGAACTTTAGTAACCTATGTGGTGCTTTATTTTACCATGGCTGAGCTGATTGCTAAGTTGCAAGACTAAGTCCATTTTACTTGTTTCTCTCCTTTTCTCAAGTAGGGAGCCTCCCTCATAGCCACTAGAGCTACAAATGTGCTGGAGCCAGCACAGTAGTAGATCTAACCCAAGGTCTGTGATGAGTACTGCCTGCCTACTGCTGATGTTTATTCTAGGCTCTAGGGCTCTTTAGTCAGAAGATACCAAATCAAGCCTGAACTAGTTACCTCTCTTCAATGCAATGTATTCCCTTTAGACAAGGCTGTGCCTAGAAATGTAATCTAGAAGTTACGGACTGGATTGGGAGTTTCAGGACTCTGCTTGGTGCTTTATTACACTGTGACTGAGCTGATTTTCGATTCTTATTAAGGTGCGTTTTTTGTGTGCATAGTTGTTCAATTTGGTGATCCTGCAAGGGGGAGAATCACTGGAGTATTCTATTCAGCCATCCTCCTTTGCCTGTATCCCAGGTGCTTTAGGTAAGAGATACAGCCTATCCAAATACAGATATCAAATGTCAAAGGTTGATCTTCCAAGAAAGTGGTTGGGGCTAGCAACTAGGGATCTGATTGAACCCAAAAACAGTAGGGCCGGAGAAAGATGCCAAACCCCCCCAGCCACAAATGGGTGAGCAGCTACTTAGGAGGGCTTCTGAGACTCTTCTACCCCAAAGCAAGGCTGGCATTCTATAAAGGTCTCAGAGAAAATAAGTGAAAATCTCCATTACTGCTGTTAAAGCTAAGATTCAGTAACTATTGCTTGGATTTATATGTCGAAAGAAGGTACACTACAAGAATTCTATCTATGGACCTGTATTGCAGTAAATTCCTTAATTTCAACTAAATATTATTGATTTACTTTACCTCAGGAAATATAGCATTAAGTATAGCTGTACTTATGTAACTAGTGTAATAGTATTTTGTAAGATTACATAATTTATAAAATATTTTCATTTGTTTTATCTTCGTGTTAGTCACTCATGCTAGAATTTGTGTAGAGAATGTTATCACACTTATGTCATAGTGATGAAGAAACAAAGGTTCATACATGTCAAATACCCTGATCAAGGCTATACAATAATGGTAAACATAAAATAATATAAAATCTACTAAAACTATTTTGCAAACTATATATGCTACTGAGAAAGAGCTAGAACTCTAATCCAGCTTCTAAATATAGACATCTCAATTACATGCATTTAAAATAAGTTATTCCATATAATCATATATTCTACAGATATGATGCTTCCCTGATAAATATTTTGCTGTTTACTAAGTTCCTTTTTTGAGTTTCAAAAATGTACCTGATACGACATTAAAAGTATAACATGCTTGATGTGGCTTATTTTAAAAGCATACACATTCGAGTATTTTTTTCTTATAGTTTCACCAATTTTACCCTTTTCTGAATTCTCTATTGGCTTCCCACTAGCTTCCTTATTTCCCTAAAATAATTAGAGTTTAGACATCTCAATTTCCAGGAGGGCTGTTGCTCCAATTTATAAAAGATGGCTTGTCAATAGAGCCAGAAAGAATTTTCTAATTATGATACCTCAGAACATCTTTACTATACTCTTTTATTATATAAAAAATGACACCACTGACAGTGATTACACATCTCCATTCCACCTCAAACTTCACCGTAGACATCTTTGAAAGAATACCTAGTGCAACAATGTTTGCACTTTCCTGAATTATCAGGCTTTGGCAAATACTTAACATCTCATCAAATATTTTACTGAGTAATGTGTATCTTCAAAAATGGACATCAGTCACCAAATTACAGTAAAATTGTAAAAACTATAGAGAAGCAACAGGCTGCCAGCTACTGGACATGCACAGAAATGGAGATTTGAAAAAACATATGTTTTCTTTGATCAGCAGAAATTATAATAATCAAAACCTAGCATTTAGTGATAGACATAAAATAAATATATTGTGGAAACTGGCTACAGATGGTATGAGGTATCTATGTCTATGCAAGCAGTACATAAAAATAGCTTTAGAGCATAACACTAATTCACAATTATCTAAGACAATAAAGAAAAAAGTCTACAGATAATTAATCATTATTATTAATTTGAAGAATGCAAAAACAATACTGCCAAATAATGCTAGTATTAGTGGAAAGACATTTTATGAATACTATAAAACCTTTATAATAATATGCATATTCAAGATCACAATACAATTTGCAATAAGGATAGTACAGACTACTTCACAAAATCAAAAGCTATACTGAATCAACATTTATATATAAAAAGGGACATTTGGCAAAACATGATGGCTCATGCCTGTAATCTCAGCCCCTTGAGAGGCTAAAGCGGGAAGATTGCCCGAATCCATGAATTTGAGACAAGTTTGTGTAAAATAGTAAATCCCCATCTCTAAACCAACAACAACAACAATAAAAACAAAACAACAACAACAACAAAGTTAGCCTGGCATGGCTTCACACACGTGTAGTTCCAGCTAGTCAGGAGGCTGAAGCAGGAGGAAGGCTTGAGTCCCAGAAGGCGAGGCTTCAGTGAGCCCTGATCACGCCACTGCACTAAAGCCTGGGCAACAGAGCTGAGACTGTCTCAATACAAATAAAAATAAAAAGGAACAATTTAGAAGATTTTAATGAAAAACTGTAGAAGATATCTGACCACTTCTCTGTAAATGATATATTTTCATCTAAGTAACAATAAAAACCAAAATTTTGACTTTTGGAAAGTTATGTATATCTCTCAGAGACATAAATTCAACTCTTTCCAAATTAGCATAAGAAATAGGCTGTCTTCTTTACTGAGTCTCAACTCTCTAATGTACACAGCCTATATGTTTTTGGTCACATTGATAACTGTGTCTGAGCATTCAAAATGTGAGTTGTCACAAATTTCACATACTAGTTGAAATGGCTGTTACGTAAGATAATACACACGAAAAATATTTGCATAGTTCTAAGCTGCTGTACATTTTTTACTAATTCTGTTTTTTTCGATTCTTTTAAGTAGTTTACTTTTAGAAATGTTGTTATTAATTTATTTTTGCCATTACGGAAGATTAGTATCTTTTTCTGTCCTGTTTTGGTGGAGATGGGTCATTGATTGTCTTCAATATTAACTTGAAGTGATTTTCTTTAAATATTCACTGTTATTAAAACTAGAAATCTAGTTGTTCTGAGACAGAGGAAAAATAATACTCATAAATGTTAAGCAAAACTTTTGATGACAATGATTCTATATTATACGTTTTGGAGGTAAAATTAGTACATTTATAGCCAATATTGTTTTTCTTTTTCCATTTCCTTCAGTTTATTTGCCACTTAGAGGTATTGTTATACAAAAATATTCTAAACCAGAAAATAATTTTGCTGTCATGCAGTCTATTTTTTGGCATACAGATGGCAAACATGAGAAATTTTCTACCAAAGAAAAAAGCTAAGATTAAATATGAATACAGAAAGCATGGTTGTTTTCACATATATCTCAAAATATAAACATAAGGTATGAATCTACACTTCATTTCATATAGTTTAAATATATAATTTCTCATGTAATTAATAACTACTAAATTTTAATTAGAAGTTTAAGTATTTTATTATTATTTTTGAAAAAGCTCCTGAGATTATTTGGCACAAGGTTTTAAATTAACATTTGTTTCTACTTATTCTCTAAAAATGCGTATTTATTTTAATTTTGTCATGATATTATTTTCTTCTTCTGCTAGCATTATTCCTATCCTTGGCTCATCTATTATTTTCAGTAATGACACATCATACTAATACAGTATTGTGATTTTATACATTATAATTTAGTAAGGATATGATTCTGCATAAATCTCTTCTTTCTTGATATATTATATATTTGGTTTTATATTTTAGAGTAAGTTCTTTCTACACAGTAAACTCATCAATAATTTATTACATTTCTTTTGGCAAAAAATAGAATATATTCTATTTTTCAAAAATAGAAATATATTACCCCTTTTGTTAGAATTCCATTTTAAAAAAAAATTAAGGGACAGGATACATTTAATACAATTTTATTGCAATAGTTCCAGAAAAGTAGATTCTTATTTATACAAATATATTATTTATGTTGTGCCAAATATGGTACTGATGGCCCCAAACAAGACAATTATGTTTTCAAGTTTAACCTTGTATATAATATCTCCTTTGGCATCTGAAATAATGCAACTTAACAGAATAAATGTGTTAGTATCTTTACTGAGCATCAGGTGACATAGGATTTCATAGGGCAGAATATTTTGAGAGAGGTCAAAAGAATTAATTCAGATTCTCTAAGTTTAGGTCTGAAAATTTTAGCTGTGGGGTTGGTAACTTACACATTACAAGTTAACTAACAGTGAATGTGGCAAATAAAACAATGTGATTATCAAATAATTGCCACTACATCTCAAGCAGAATGGCAACCATGAACTGGAAAATCCAAGAATTCAAGGAACTATCCTATGTGAAAAGGTTTATTTCAGAACATTAGCAGTGGAGATCAAGAGTGAATACATTGTGAATGGGATTGCCTTCCTGTGTTGGCTCTTGGCTTGGCTGTTATTGATGTATGTGAATGCTGATAATTTTTGTACATTGATTTTGTATGCTGAAGTTGTTTATCAGCAGAAAGAGCTTTTGGGCTGAGACTATGGGTTTAATACATGTAGGATCATGTCATCATCAAACCAGGATTTGACTTCCTATTTGGATGACCTTTACCATCCTGATTGCTCTGGCTAGAACTTCCAACACTATGTTGAATAGAAGTGGGTGAGAGAGAACATCTTTATCTTCTGCCAGTTTTCAAGGAGAATGCTTCCAGATTTAGCCCATTTAGTATGATGTTGACCTTGGGTTTGTCATAGATGACTCTTATTATTTTGAGAAATGTTCCTTTAATACCTAGTTTATTGACAGTTTTTAACATGAATTGGTGTTGAATTTTATTGATTTTTCTACATCTATTGATATAATCATGTGTTTTGTGTCTTCATTCTGTTTATGACATAAATCACATTTATTGATTTGTATATGTTGGAACAAGCTTGCATCTCGGGGATGAAGCCTACTGGATCATGGTGAATTAACTTTTTGATGGGCTTCTAAATTCAGTTTGCAAATATTTTGTTGAAGATGTTTGCATCTATGTTCATCAGGGATATTGACTTGGTCTGTCTAATGTGGTCAATGGAAAGTTGAAGTCTCCAACATTTATTGTTTGGGAGTCTTTGTCTCTTTGCGTGTCTTTAAGAACTTGCTTTATGAAATTTGGGTGTTCCTTTGTTGGATGCATATATATTTAGGATAGTTAGGTCTTCTTGTTGAATCGAACCCTTTAACATTATTTAATTCCTTTCTTTGTCTTTTTTCATCTTTGTTCATTTAATGTCTGTTTTGTCTGAAGTTAGAGTTGTAACCCATGCTATCTTCTGTTTTCCACTTGCTTGGTAGATTTTCCTTGGTAGATTTTCCTCCACACATTTATTTTGAGCCTATGTGTGTCATTATGTGTGAGATGTGTCTCTTAAAGGCAGTATACCAATGGATCCTGCTTTTCTATACACCTAACCAGGAAGGTAAAAGATCACTACAATAAGAATTACAAAACACTGCTCAAAGAAATCAGAGATGACACACACAAATGAAACAACATCGTATGCTCATGGATAAGAGGAATCAATATCATCAAATTGGCCATATCACCTAAAGCAATTTATAGGTTCTATCCTATTCCTATCAAATTATCAATGACATTTTTCAGAAAGTTAGGGGAAAAAAACTATTTTAAAATTAATATAGAATCAAAAAAGAGCCCAAATAGCCAAGGCAATCCTAAGCAAAAAGAACAAAGTGGAGGCATCACGTTATCCAACTTCAAACTAAACTACAGGGCTACAGTAACTGAAACAGCATGGTACTGGGAAAACAAAACAAAACAAACAAACAAAGAAACAGGCACATAAACCAATGAAACAGAATATACAGCTGAGAAATAAGGCCACACACCTATGATCATCTGTTCTTCAGTAAAGTTGATGAAAACAAGCAATAGGGGAAAACTTCTTATTTAATTAGTGATGCTGGGTTAACTGACTAGCCATCTGCAAAGACTGAAACAGGACATCTTCCTTATACTATATACAAAATTAAACTCAAGATAAATTAAAGACTTGCATGTAAAATCTAAAGCCATGAAAAACCCTTCAAGACAACCAAGGCAATACCATCCTGGACATAGGGATGAGCAAAAACTTCAAAGACACCAAAAACAATCACAGCAAGAGCAAAAATTGGCAAACGAGATTTATTTAGACTCAGAGCTTCACCACACCAAAATAAACAACCAGCAAACAGACAGCCCACAGAATGAGAGAATATATTTGTACACCATGCATCTGACAAAAGGTCTAGTATACAACATTGTATTAGTTTCTTCTTGCACTGCTATAAAGACATATCTGAAACTGGGTAATTTATAAATGAAAGATGTTTAATTGGCTCATGGTTCTGTGTGCTGAACAGGTTTCTTCTGAGGAGGAGGCTTCAGGAAATGTACAATCATGGTGGAAGGTACAGACAAAGTAGGTACACCTTTATATGGTCAGCAGGAGAGAAAGAGACGGAGATAGACAAAGATAAAGAGGAGGTGCTACAAACGTTTAAACAAACAGACCTCAGGAGAACTCTATCACAAGAACAGTAAGGAGAGAGTCCACCATCATGATTCAATCACCTCCCACCAGGCCCTCATCAAATACTGAGAATTAGAATTTGACATGAGATTCGGGCAGCTACGCAGTAGAAAACGATATCATTCTGCCTTTGGCCCTTCTAAAATCTCACGTCTTTCTCACATTGCAAAATACAATTATCTCTTCTCAAAAGTCCCTGATAGACTTAACTCATTTCAGCATTAACTCAGAAGTCCACAGTACAAAGTATCATCAGAGATAAGCTAAGTTCCTTCCACCTATAAGTTTGCAAAATCAAAACCAAGTTAATTACTTCCAAGATACAATGTGGGTATAGGCATTGGGTAAATATTTCCTTTCCAAAAGAGAGAAAATGGCCCAAACACTCAGTCTTAAAACAACCAATATCCAAAAACAGGAGATGTTGAAATCACATATATGTCTCTGTATTTTCTTGTCTAAAAATTGGTCATGGTTTATTATTACCCTATCTTTAGATATATACATAAAATGTTGTGTTGGAATATCTTGCAATAAATTCAAGTGAAAGAGTTCTGAAAAATTATTTTTTTATTAAAGCTGCCTCAAACTACTCGAAAGAAGATGAGTGAGGAAAAAACAAGCAAGCAAACAGCAAAAAAACAAAACAAAACGAACAACAACAGGAAGGTCACACAGCAAAACCTAAGGCAGTTCAGGTTCCAAGTGTGGGAGAACAGTAACTCAGAGGTATCAATCAGCATTCTTGAAATGTCATCTTCAGGCTTATACAAAGATGGCTTTATCAGTCACTTTCATGTATAATGTATCCAGGGTAAAATAAGAGACTATCTCAGTGCTTATTTTACTCTTAGTATTGAAGAAAATTTTAACAACAACCCCCTGATCAAAACTGGCCAACTTCCTACTCCTTATTGGCAACAATTAAGATTCAATTGTCCTTTCCTAAAAAAGTCACAAGACCACTCCACCAGCTAATACTGGTAAATTAATCTAATTACCATGACTGATGTAGACAATTGAGGTAAAACAGAATAGAATTAAAATTATGCCTGCATGTTTTAAATCATGTTTTAAAAAACGTAAGTAAGCTGTTTTATATACATTGGAATACTGACTTTGCAAATTCTCATTAAATTGGTTAATTTGTTACTTGATTAAATAAAATTTGTAGGTTAGAAATTACATAATCTTAATAATTTTGTCACTTCTTTAAAAAATATATACTATTTGTCTTACGCATTGTGTGACACCAACAAAATATTAAATAATATAGATGATAACAGCTGTTAGGACTCTGTTTGCAATTTAAGTAAATCCAATTCAAATTCACTTATATGTTAAAAAACAGTATATAAAGCGAATCAGCACTTGAGTAAGGTCCAGAGGAAGAACTGACTTCAGGCATGACTAAAAGTATAACCGTAAAATATGTTCTGAGGGATATTTCTTTATTTCCACATCTCTCAACTCTGCTTTAATTTGCATGCTATTCTCATTCTTTCTTACAACAAATTAAGCCCAGAAAAATAGATGTCAGCCACTTTAGTTTATAACATCCATTCAGCTTCTAATCCCAACGCTGGGGAAACGTCTATGCTAAATAGGCTGGCATAAATTCCCCAGAGAATTTGCTGACTGGTCCCATTTGGGTTGAGTGTTATTGTTAAATCACTTACTGCATCTAGCCAGGATACTGGTGGACTTTTACTAATCAAATCTTGGTCATGGATTTATCACTGAAGATGAGAAAAATAGCCCCACATAAACCATATTGAACATGAGACAGTTGGTTTCAAAATAAATATCAAGTAGGCTGTGCTCTATGTCAGTAAAAAAATAAACCATATATCTCAGTGGGTTAACAGAAGAAGTTCATTATTTACTTATGTTATTATCCAGTATAATTAGCGATGATGGTGGTCATGGGTGTTCCCGTTCCTGTAGTGACTTAGGGACCTAGGATTCTTCCATGTTTGGAATCTGGCACCTTCCACAAATGTCTGAACATCTTCAAGTATTCCAGTTTGAAGCCCGAGGTAAAGAGAAAAAGTAAAGAAAAGCTAAAATTGCCTTGATATGGAATTTACATGTCATTTATGCTTACATTTTATGGTAAAAACTAATCACAAGAACCCACATAGATAAAATATGTCTTGGAATTGTGATTTATCTGTGTGACCAAAAAAAGAAAATCTGTTTGCTGAAGATATAACCAGTCTTTTTCATAGGACTTATTAGTCAAATTTTATCTGTTCAATATATTGCCATGCAAATTATTTTCTTACCTTATTGGGCAAATTGTTAATGCTTCACTCTTAAGTACTACAATATATGTTGATTTGAAATATAATTATGTATTACGGAAAAATGCCAATGCACTTTTCTGCACTGGCAATTTATTATTGTGTAATGAACTTCAAAGCTTAATAGTTTAAACAGTGTGATTTACATTTTCTAATAAGTCTATGATTTGGCATTCTGGGTGGCTTCTGCTTATCCCTTGGGATTGCCTGATGCAGTCATCTGACAGATTAACTGAGAATGGAAATTTCAAGATGGCTTCACTATTATAACAGGCGGTTGGTGCTGGGTGCTGATTGGGGTGCCCTCAGTGGTCTCTTATTCCTACTAGGCAAAATCATCTTCTCAACAGAAAGGCAGTCTTAAGTGTTGTAAAAAAAGTGAAAGAAGGAGATGCCATGCTTCTTAAGGGTTAGCATCCTAAAGTCATATACAAATTTTACTAAATTCTGTTAGTGAAAGAAAGATATCTAGCACAGACTTAACAAGGTAGAAAGACGGATCCAGCATTTAATGTGAGTAGCAGTGATGTCACAGAAAAAGAGGGTAGACACAGAGAAGAGTAGTTTATGGTGACATTTAGAATTCTGTTATTGTATTTTTAATTTATATCAGAAATATATGAAAATTATTAAATAGTTTTCTTCAATAATTAAGTTTATAGTATTCTTACTTTTCTCTAATTTCTAATTGAGAGTGCCTATGTGGTTGCATCCTCTAAAATTGTATCTCTGTATTCATGGGACAAAACATTTTCTCATACAGCAGTATATAATTACTTAGATTATTGATTCTGAAGTAAGATAAAATGTTCAGAATCCTTTTTGCTATATTCCTAACTGCAATATTGAGAGAGTTTCTTACTATCCACACATCTCATTTTAATTTTATGTAAACTGGGGATTAAAACACCCATGTTATAAATTTATTAAAATGAAATGAGATAACATATGTAAAGTATTTAGTATAAAGTAGGTAATATTCTGTATTAATAAGTGTTTAAAATAATTATCTATTAGAATCGATTTTCTTTTGCTCATCTGCATCTAATAGTTGGAAGAGACAAGAAAAGAAAACAATGCATAGTACTTATTTTTTGACAGAAATAATTGGTTCATGCATTTTGCTCCCTTTCTTATTCCTATAAACTAGTAGTGTTTAACATATTATTTTATCCTAATCAATAAAAGCTTTATAAAGTCTGAAAAACTCAAACTTTCTTCTACATTACATGTATTTTTTGGTAGATTCACTTCGGCAGTCATGATCATTAGTCTATAATGTTTGACAGTGGGTTGCATGTACTCTGTAATTTAATGTGATTTGCATATGTGTCCTAGGAGCAGTAAAACTATTTCAGAATTCAATGGGAAAAGATGTGGCCCTTGGGAATTACCTTATTAGAATGCAAGAACAACTCTTCCAGCAAAAGCATGTGTTAAAAGAGCAGTGCTCTCAGCAATGCATTGAAAATCCTTTTGCCAGTAAGCACACACTTTTGTGGAGAAAAGTCATCAATGTGAGATACTCCATGGCACCTCAAGAATTTAAAGATTGACATTCAAGGAATTGATTAGTACTACCAACAATTCTGACAGAAATAATTTTTCCACCTTATTTTTAAACCTTCTCACAAAAGGTATATTTAGGTTATGTGCATAATCAGCGGAAAAAATATTACTAATGAGTGTTAAATTCAAGAATACTTCAGAATAAGCCAGAAAAAAATGATTTCAATTGTTCTTTCATTTAATTTATTTACATAATTAGGAAATACTAAAATTCATGAGGAAAAACTACCCAGATAATTTTAAGGCAATAATTACATAGTTATTTTAGTAATTATTAAGATGTGCATTTTCTACCAAAGGAATGGTGGTGCATTTTCTATTTTTCTGGAGCCATTAATGTCAATAAAATCTATAAACAGCTTTTATTCATCTTAAAGTCTATTTATTATTTCATTCAATGAGTATTTATTAGATATGTATTATGCAATAAATCTATGGAGTAGCTTTTTCTCATATTCTTAATTCTTAATCTCTGTTCAAAATATTCTATCTCCAAAATATCACAAATGCATCTCCATTCTAAATTCCAACTTCCATAGGCTGAGTGTAAACTTGATAACATGCTGAAAATCATCATGAAAAACATTACAGGCACTCTAGAAAATAGTCATGGATATTTATGACTATTATGACTATTATTAGCTGAAGGGCCATGTCTTAACAATCTTTAAATCCAGAATGCATTTTTAAAAATGATGATTGACCTGGGGTGGTGGCTTGTGCCTGTAATTGCAGGGCTTTGGGAGGCTGAGACTGGCAGATTGCTTGAGCCCAGGAGATGAAGACCAGCCTGGACAGCATGACCAAACACCATATCTACAAAAAATACAAAAATTTATCTGGGCATGGTGGCTCGTAATACCAGGTCCTCAGGAAGCTGAGGTGGGAGAATCACCTGAGTCCAGGAGGTGGAGGTTGCAGTGAAGCAAATCAGGTCACTGCACTCCAGCCTGGATGATAGAGCAAGACTGTCTCAAAAAAAAAAAAAAAAGAAAAGAAAAGAAAAAAGAAAAAAAGACAGCTAAGTAGATTTTCATGAAATAACTTTATACAATTTTTATCATATTTTTAGCAATTTAGATAAAGACAAAGTTATTTATACTTCTTGAGTATAGCTTTTCAAGTGTATAGGTTATATATTTTATTGGTTAATAAAATTTATTATTACTAAGATAATTGTAACATATGAAGTGATGAAGGTAGAAATTGTGCTGGAATGAAGAATGATAGGTAAATAAGTAGACTTGTGAATTAACGTGAATTACTTGTCATCAGATAAAGCAACAATTTTAGACAGGTTTCATAAGTTGTTTATAAAGCTAAATGTGTGTTTATAAAAAATAAAGATGATCCATTTGCTTATCATCCTACCTGGAGACAATACCAAAATAAATACATACATATAGTCTATGTAATTTGTGAGAATAGACCCTCCATTGTTTTAAATCATGATCAAGTAAAATTTAAAAAGAGTAGTGAAGTATTGTCTGTATATAAAACACATTCCCAAAAAACATGTTGGCCAATCAATTCATCTACATTTTTCATTTATGCATTTTAACATATTGGCAACATTTGGTAACAATATAAACATTTATGTTTATATAATTGGAGTAAATAATTGTTTAGAATTCCATAATTTCATAACTTTAAATGATTGCCATTTATATGACCTTGAAAATATAATTCTAATATGGTGTGATTGTTCTCTATATGTGTTTGAATATTTTATATCTCGGTTTAATTATTAACACAACAAGATGTGTCTTCATTTATTGTAACCCTATAACATCATTTATATTTATTTACTCGGGTACTAATAATTTGCTTTATTCAGAGGTCATACATAGTTTCATTATATAGGTAATGACTTTTCATGATACTATGGGGAAAATTTTGTTCAAAGAACCTCACAAGAGAAATACCTTATATTTTGAATGAGCAGTCATTTCACCTTGTACTCCATGGACCCCCCCCCCACCACACTCCCACCCGCCAGGCCACAGACTGGCATTGGTCCATAGCTTGTTAAAAACTGGGCTGCACAGCAGGAGGTGAGCAGCAGCTGAGCAAGCATTATGGTCTGTATTTTGCCTCCTGTCAGATCAGCAGCATTAGATTCTCATAGGAGGGCAAACATCATTGAGAACTATGCATGTGAGGGATCTAGGTTGGTGCTCCTTGTGAGACTCTAACAGAAACCATCACCTGCTGTGTCCCTGGAAAAATTGTCTTCCACAAAACTGGTCCCTGGTGCCAAAATGTTGGGGATTGCAGTTGGAGGCCATAGCTTGTCCGCAGCATTTTCCTACTAAATACAATTTTACCTTAGTATTTCTTTAAAAATGGAGGAGGAAGACTATAATGTAAATCGTTGATCCATGAATCAATATAGAAAGATTATTATTTATACATGATTGCGTGATTCCATGTGTGCTGCTGCCATATTTAAATGTAATAAAGCCCTGAAATCAAATAGAACATTAACAAACAAACAAAAATCTCAGAGATCTATTTGGAACAATTCTGTTTTGGATGTTTTGCAGGTATTAATCTTGTTAAGATATTAAAATTGAAATATAATTTGCAAAATTGTGGAGTAATGATTTAAATTTTATCTAGTCTTCAGTAAAGTTGTCAGTTTTTTTCTTATATTTTGCTATAGTAACAGTGCCTTACATTGACATGATATTTTGTGTTTTTTATGTTTATAAGGCAATATTGTATAATGTAATTATTTTAATCCTCATTTCAACCTTGTTACTATTTTTTAAACTTGAAATTACAGAGGAAAAAACTGATACTATAAATAGGATACATGACTTATTCAGGGTCATATACCTGGCAAGCAGATACAGAAGTCAATCCAAGACACTTTGACTTTTATGACTGAAGGTTTTCCATAATGCTCCACACATTCCATCCTAAAGTATAAATATATGGGTTCAGTAGTTCTCATGCTGTTTGCCACATATTTGTCATTTGAGGTTATATAAAGCACTGCTATATTTCATTACTATAGCTACAGTTATTCCACATGTTCTTCTTTCTTTCACATCATGAGTGCTTTTAATCTACCTTGCTTAATTTCTAGAGATCCAAAAAAAAAATTTTTCAATGTTTTCAATAAGTTCAACATTATATATGTTCCATATTTTTTATTTATTCTTTTTAAAACTATATTTAACAGATACACGTGCTGGTTCTTTTTTGATGAATTTTTGGAGTGGTGCATGATATTTTCTCTTCAAATAATATTTTAAACTTGCAAACACATTTACTAATGATAAGCAATTAAAATTATTTTTTAAAAATGTTTAATTATAGTAAAAGTATATAACATAAACATTTTTGACATATGAAAACAATGAAAGAAAAAAACTGCTGCCATCATTACAAATATGAGTACATTAATTTACAACTCTGAGTGACACCTATCACATCATAGTTTAATTTATTTTTTATTCTCTATCAGTTGTAGTTTGGACATAGTGTAATAAGGCGATTCAAGAACTTACAAAAAATAGTTAGAATAAACATTTAAATGATGTTATTGTTATGGAAGCAACCATGACAAACTGTTTTTAAGGAAGAAGCTCAGGAGGTTATGGAATTGACACATAAAATAATGTAAACTTGTCTTTGGAAACCAGAACAAATAAATGACAAATGTAATCTAAAAGATTGTTTGTATCCTGTTTAAAGATATAATACATTCACAGATCTGTGATTTTCATTAAGTTCAGAAAGACTAATTTGTAGAGTCTCTCTCTCTCTCTCTCTCTCATATATATATATATATATATTCATCCAGTATGGTAAAGACAGAAAAAGACATCTGATACATTCAAACTTTTTATTACTGCAAAAGTATCCCAAGCTGTGGCAGAAGGGTTCACTGTATTTAATCATGGCTTCTTTAGAGTAGTTTTTAATAGCACTCTTCCTCAATATATCCTGAAAATATTCTGTATATTAATTAGATTTCAAGTGACTAAGTCCATAAAAATGCTTCCTCAGATAGATAATGATAATTTTGGACACTGAGAAGGCACACAATAAGTTAACATATACTTTGCTTTAATGAAATTAATAACTACCATTTAATAATAACTTCATAAGGGTCAAACTCTATATTATATTTATTACAGCACCACCTTATTAGATCATTGAAACAAATCTATGAAGCCCAATTATAGAAGTGAAAAATGAGCCTTAAAGAGCTTTAGAAACTGGCTCAAGGTCATACAACTACTAAATGTCTGAGAAAAGAGGCTACTCGATCTTTACTATATTAGGTTATTGTAAGAAACAGTGCAATAAACCTCATTTCATACATGCTTGAAATGTAATGTTGAAAAATATGTATACAAAATCACAAAATATATTTTTATTCTTATAAATAATTACAACCTTGACAAATGCTGAGTGGATGTTAAATGTTCTTGACACAAAAATATAAACGTGAGGTAATGCATATAATTAGTTAGATTTAAAAATTCCATGAAATATATATATATATACATATATATATAGATACACGTATATATATATATATATATACACACTTCATTTTTACACAATAGATACAATTCTGTCAATTTTTAAAAATTATTTAAAAAAATATAAAAAGAAATTTTTGTCATGTCAACATGAAAGATTGCTTCTTTTCAACAGATGTAAATGGTTTGCTTTTCATTTTTTGAACTTTGGATAATTAATCTTATCGTATTTCAGAGCCATATTTGTGAGATATGTTAATAAATTTGAACTTGGAATTTAAGGAAATAGATGTTTTTAAGACTGTTGTCCATTCTCTGTCACTACTGGTCCAAATATTTATGCATTGTTGCCTTTCTAAGAAATTCTGTGTCTGAGTTAGGAGACAGGCAGCAAATAGCATAATTAGTTCAGGATGTTCCCCAAAGTAGGTCAGGATAGAGTCTAACTTTTCAGAATGAGAAAACTGCTAAGCAACTAAGACACATCATTATGTCAGCTTGACCTATTGTAAATTCCAGCCTATGTGTCTCTTGACTACTTAGGAGGGACCCTTGTAATATTATACATGCCACATATTCTTTTTTTTGAAATAAATCACAGTAAATACCTTCTAAACCCTGATAAGCATCATGGCCCTAGTAATAATGCAACTAAGAATGAGGAAACAGTGGGTTGAATTCTATCCCCCAAAATTCATATCCCCCTGAGACCTCAAAATGTGAACTTATTTGGAAATAGGATTTTGCAAGTGTGATTATGTTGAGGTCATATTGATTTAGAATGGGCCCCTTTTAAGCAGTGTAGAAATGTAACTCTCATAAAAACTAGAATAATAAGCAGAAGATATTTATTGAATATCAGCTTAGCAGGTGAGAACATGGGTACTGCATGTTAATTAAATATGCCATTACAGATAAATATTAAACATACAGATTAACTTAATTATTTGATTGCATGAAACTGTGATGGCAGCCCCATTCATTCCACAAGAAGAGACAAGTGGAGATGGCAAAAGAATGCTGGAATACTGCTGATTTTAAAGTTCTTTTTCCATGGATGGTGGATGGTGCTATAACAGGGTGTGACAGCTTTTGTCTCAGTGATTCTTTTGTTCTATGCCTACTTATCTGATAAAACCTACATTCTGACTGTTTTGGGGAGAATATTAACACATTTCCTAAGTATGATTTCATTGTTGGAGACCCAGAAACATTTTAAGTGACCCTGTAGATCTTCATAATGATCTTGCAGAGTCTAACATTTAGTGTACTAGGGAAATATTATTATAATCTCTTTTTTAGGGATGCTTAAAGATACGCATCTTACAGAAACTTATGTGATAATTGAAATTATAGAGAAGTAAGAATTAAACATCTTTACTTTTAGCCTAAAACTAGCTCTAGAATGTCTATGATTCTAAAGCAATAATAACAGTAATGGTAATCGTCTTGAATCTATTTTGTTCAAAGATTCAAAAATGACTCCCTGTTTACTTTTTCTTTTTAAGGAAAGCTTGATGAGCAATTCATTCACTATGCTCACTAACGCTACCAACCTTTTAAAATTCGCCACTTTTCACTTTTGGAAGCTTGTCATAATAATAGCAAATTTCAGCTAGCAGTTCTTTATACATTCACATTCAGAGAAATGGAAAAGACGTATGATTCAGGAAAACAATGACCTATTACTAACAAACAGTGATGTGCAGTTTTATTTCTTCCATTGGAAAAACCTGCAACTTCCTGCTAAATGGCTTTGTGTTCAATACACATTTGCTGGACTGAGATGTGTTATAATTAGAGCTATCGCTAAATCATTATCGCATTAGACCACTTTCTAGTGCCCCATCCAGAACTCAGTAGGACAATCCCATCTCTTCTCTACTGGTGAAGAGCCACTGTAATATCCAGCAAGCCAGAGCTGCTCAGTTTCCTACTTGAAAACACTCTAAAAAGTGTTCTCTGATAGAGGAAAAATTGATACTTGAATGTGGGGATGCTTCCTGATGAGGAAAAAAAAAATAAAGAAAGAAAATCTCCAATGGAACCTGAAGCAGCTTGGGGCAGTCTTTTATTACTTAAGAACGCACACGTGAGGAGACAAGCGAGAAGAAAAAGTTGATTTTAAGTAATTTGGGGAAGAAAATGTGAAAGCAGAGGGGCTGAATGTCGTAAAATGAGAAAGATTCAGGACCTGATGATTGAAGGGCTGAAAAATGAAATAGAATAAAAAGGATTTGCTACTCAGGCAGGGTTTTGCATCCAGCAGGAAGAAAAGAGAGTAAATTATAGAAACTGATTGGCCAGGTTTACTTTTGCATCTCTCTCATTTGCTGTGTAGTCCCACCATGAGACTGTATTTCTCCCTTTTCATTCTGTAATCTGTCCTGCCCCACTTAGACCTTCGTCCCCACACTCTTACCTTAAAATCTGCACTCCTGTCCTCTACTTCAAAGTTCCAGAAATCAGAGTGCAGTTGCCAGAGTAATTAAAGGGCTCAGCGTTTTAGAAATGTAAATGTAGTTGTAGCATTTAAGGTGGCATGATAGTATGCAAAAAACATTGCATGGGTATTTTAAAAAGAGATGCCTTGACACCCAGTATCACTGACTAACATCTCCTGGGATCCTCAGCTTTCTCATATGTAAATTAAAGATATTAATACTAGCCCTCCCTCCTTCACAGGAGTGCTAAAGTACAAGTTATCAAGATAGCAGAAGCCATTTAAAATGACAAATTCTAAGGCAGGAAACAACATATGCTGGAAAGGATGGGGAGAAATAGGAATGCTTTTACACTGTTGGTGGGAGTGTAAATTAGTTCAATTACTGTGGAAGACAATATGGCGATTCCTCAAGAATCTGGAACCAGAAATACCACTTGACCCAGCAATCCCATTACTGGGTATATACCCAAAAGGTTATAAATCATTCTACTATAAAGATACATGCATATATATGTTTATCACAGCACTGTTCACAATAGCAAAGTCTTGGAACCAACCAAATGCCCATCAATGATAGACTGGATAAAGAAAATGTGACACATACACACCATGGAATATGATACAGCTATTAAAAAGAATGAGTTCATGTCCTTTTCAGGGACATGGATAAAGCTGGAAACCGTCATTCTGAGCAAACACAGAAACAGAAAACCAGACACCACATGTTGTCACTCATGATTAGGAGTTGAACAATGAAAACACATAAATACAGGGAGGGAAACATCACACACTGGGGCCTGTCAGGGATTGGGGGTCTAGGGGAGGGACAGCATGAGGAGAAATACCTAATGTAGATGATGGGTTGATGGGTGCAGCAAACCACCATGGAATGTATATACCTATGTAACAAACCTGCACGTTCTGCACATGTATCCCGGAAGTTAAGCATAAAAAACAAAATGACAAAATTCTATACAAAGATGAGGTACTCTCCAGGTGAGGAGAAGAGTAAAATTATTTGTATAACTAAAACAAACTTTTTAAAAGGATATAAAACATAGAGTTATTGATTTAACAGAAAATATGTTTTATCTACAGCACATTTGGTTAAACACTTTGGCTTGTTTTTACCTCTACAGCATAGAGCTCACCTCTATGTTAAGTCCTGCTGACATTTTCAGTGTTTCACTCTAGGAAACAGGAGCATCCTTGCTGAATGGTCGTTATCCTTTCTGTACAGATGTTGACTCATCTGGAGCGAATGCACTATAAGAAGGAGAATTGGGATTTTAATTTACTAAGCAGGGAGGCAAATTATGTAATTAGCTGATAAGCAGTTAAGCAGAGAAGTAACAGACGTAATCTTGTAGGGAACACGTTGGAATCACATAAGACATACATATTTTCTTACATTATTTTTGAATTTAAGAAATGTGTACTCTGCATAGACTTACTGAATTATATTCCATAAAAATTGAAGAACATAAGAATTGCATTTTTGGTTGTTTCTTTACATTTCATTTTTATTTTTTATAACTCACTTTTTTATTTTAATTTAAGATTATTTTCTTTTATGTGGTAATTTTTTAAGACAAATTTGAAAATTTGTTATCATAAAAAATTGAAAAAGTCTAAAAGTATGTCTTCATAATCCAGAATTTTCAGAGACTGGAGACACCATTTTATAAGAATTTTACAATAAATGATGTAGAGGATAGCATCAACTATGGGAATATGATACTTTGAAGAATATGATAGCAGTCCTGGTTATGGGTTATATTGCCCATATGTAGAAAAGCAAATGGCAAGCCCTAATATTCTGACTCATTACATTTAATATTTACATGAGCCAGAAGTTGTAATGTCTGAAGTTTAGCGAGATATATGTATTTCTTATGTCTCAAGGTTATACACACTACTCTTTCAAGCTCACACTATATTGCTTTTAATACACTTATTGTGCCTTTAATAAAAATGGTCAGCATTTTTTATAAAACTTGAATTTCATTTTGAATATACTTTAGCAATTTACAGTGAGTCTCCATGTTTCCTTTTAACTGTGGCTTGATACTGTTTGTTGTTGTTAATATCAATGGTCTGAAATGTTCCATCATTCAAGAATGCATGCAGTGTGATGGAGAATACTTAGACATCAAAAAGGGGGACATGCTGTAACTCAGAACTCACATAAATGGTTCCCAGATAATCACTGCAAAGACTATGGGGAAGACTGATGCACTCATTCTGATGCTATTTTTATTTAGCCCTACCTTACTCCCAGAGATCAGAAACTGATGAGAAATGCAATTGCTTTGGAGTTCAGTGCCACAGAGTTCTGACCCCTAGAATCAAGGGCTCAAGTTCTAATGAAAGTATATGTCTCTGTGTGTTTTATTAGCATTATTTAAACCAATGGGTATTTTAAATGGATGGTAATAAGTTAGTCAGGAAACTCGTGATGGCGATTAATTTTGATTTTATACAGCAGATGTTTGCTCAGTGCCAAATAAACCTGTTCAATTTACCCCATGTCTTAATGTACCCTATCTATTATTCACATGTGAGCACAGACACCACTGAGAAAAGAAATAGCAAGGGCATGGCAGGGGTATATCAAGACAGCTGGTAAGGTGATTGCTTACAAAATCAAAATTCTTGGCTGCAACTCAAGATTGAAAATAATTTAGGAACAAGAGACCTTCTCTGTTTCTTTCTTTGTCTTCATTGCCTTGTGTTTAAGACCTTCAACTATAAACTTTCTGATTATCTGCACTGATAATCTGCATTAAGAGAATATGAGATAATAAAATTAATATTTTTAATATGTTCCAAATGTTCTCATTATCAGTAACATGCATAATTCACCAAGTACTTGATAATATTTGTACATAAGTAATATTTTTACAGTAAATTTGGGAGCATTCTCAACTCCCAACAACTTGGTGTACAAAGTTTTGCGAGTTTTCATTTATATGGATATTGATTGTCATATGGGTGTAAACTAGAATCTAGAGCTTCCATATCATTAACTGCAGAAATATCAGACAGGATGATATTTTAAAAGAAAAAAAAAAGCCTAGGGGGAATTATAAAGGAAGGGTCATAAAAAGGTAGTATGCTGACCTTAATTATTTCTATTTTCTTTCTCTCCCGTATGCCAGCTATTCCTTCCACCTGCTACAAATGCTTCAGAATTTCTCTAAGTCCAGGTCAAGTGTCTTTTTTAATCCAAGACAAAACAGATGTACAAACTGAGAAAAACACATTAAGTTTGTTTCTTTAACATCTTGGATTCAATTAACTTCTAATAACATTTATGAGATCTACTATAAACAGAATCTTGTGCTGTCTTGAATGGTAAGATATAAGCACGTAACTAACTCAAGTATGATACAGATTGTAATACCTGCAGAATGGAAAGTGTTCTTATCAAACAGAGAGTTGTTCCTGTGATAATAGAAAAGGGGGATTTGAGGAAAAGGAATTTACAAAATTTAAATTGGGTAGGATAAAAAAAATAATCGAGGCTTGAATATCTAGTGCTGATTAGTGAAGGCAGTCCTGGTTTAATGGTGCATTAAACCGACCCTGAATGTATCCTAGGCCTTAGGTATCAAGAAATTGATTAAAGTGGATCAACTAAAAATAGTCAGACTGAAAAAAAAAAAAAAAAAAACTACAAGGTTTGGAAAGGAAGGTCTAAAAGTTTAAAATTTTTCCCCAGATTAATTCTGTCATTAGAATGGAAATCTCCTCAAATTTAACCCAGACTTTAAAATATTGCCGGTTTGAACTCTGAATTATCAAAGCAGTCACTTTTGATAGAAAAATTCAAGGAGAAAATATACATTTTTCATTAAGCTGAGTATTACTATATTCTCCAGACACTCATTTTTCTCACAAACCATTAATTCCTGCAACAGGGTTTTTGGAGACTTTTTACCTGTGTGTGTTAACTCTTCACTAAGGTAAAAAGCATATACATATATGTTATATTCATGGACCTGTTACTTCTTTGTTATTAAGAGAGATAAGACTGCACCTCCTCAAATTTTTTTAGCCTGCCAGAAATACTTAATTCAATTCAAAGATATGAATGTTACATCATCTTGGAGAAAATTTTATTAGCTTATCCAGAATGGGAATGCAATGCAATATATCTCAATTTAGGCTAGTCTTTCTAATAGCATGATGATTCTTTAATGTATGATATATTGAATATTCTAAGATATATAATTTTGTTTTCTTTAGGGGATTGTGATTATTTATTTCAGTGAAAACTTATCATTCAAGTCAATTTGAGCTTTTTAACAAACTTAACAAAATTAAATCCTAACTCTGACGTGCAAATTTGTAAAACATGCTAGAGCATGACACAGATTATAAAAGTTTTTTTTTTAACTTTATTATTACGATTTAAAAGAAATCTGACCAAAGTCCCTGGCAGCTGTGAATCTAGAATTGGATTAGTCTAGCACGGCCAAGGTATTTCATGTTCTTTGACAGGACTTTTCATCTTCCACTGCATCTTCAGGCTGACAAGAGGGATCTCAGAAAGGCCCTTCTGGTGATATTGGTGGAGCAGTGGTATTTCCACTGAAATCCGAAGGCTGAAGAGGAAGCATCAATATACATTTCTTTCTTTCTGAATAAAGCAACTGTTATCGTATTACACAACAAAATCTAGTTTTTATGATTTATCTTACCTTTCACACACAAAAAAATCAAAAATTGTTTTCTTATTTGATGCTCTACTTAATTTTTTTTTTAAATCACTGTAGGTTTTGCATCATGAACCATTTAAGTATTTTCAGGAAGGAACCCACATTTTCAAATCATTTTTGTTTTAAAATATTTAGTATTAATGTATATCCGTGCAATTATAATTAGTCATTTTCAGCCATGTCCAGTACCAAAAAGGCCACTTGGAATCCCTAAAAATGCATTTGAATATAATTCCCTACTGACCAGCAAACCTTCTATGTCTTTTTCAATTAATAATTTTATTTTAAAATTAATTATTAATTTCTTTTCTTAATAAAAATGGCATCATGTTTCTCTAGTTACTGACATGCATTTTCACCATTAAGAAAATGGTTATGTAGAATCAGTAGACAAGCATTTTTATTTTTAGCACAGCTTTAGTCATCTTTTAAGCCAATTATACCATACAGCTACAGTTAAAGGGACCAAGGGGGTTTACACAGCATCCTTCATTATGAATTCTGCACCATACCATGAGTAGCTGTCTTCCAGCGTGTTCTGATAAGAACAGCAAGGAAATTAATAAAGTTCACACATGTCAAGGCTCCTTTCCTCATATATTTATTGAGTATAGCCTTATTTACTTGTCCTTATTTTTTCAGTGCTTCACTGTATACCAAACAATTCATTTTAATATGCAATTTAAGAAAAATACATTAAAATCTCTTTTACTTTACCTATAATTCAGAATAATAAGAAAACACTCCCTTTGATTTTTACTTCTACCCTTGTAAAACATTATAAAACAATTTGTATTTTATTATGATGAGCTTTTATGTCAAAAATTACTTTCAGAGAACTACTAGTTATATGTATAAATAGGAAGTTTCTTCTCATAAAGAAGATAAAAGTGATGAGGTAAAATTTAGGCAAAAAGAAAACAGAAAGGCTTGGAAATAGAAAAACAAAAGCATCTACTTTTTAATTTATGTTCACCTGAATAATGAAAATATATTTATACAATTTATTTAGTAAGTAATATATGTGTATACAGTATGAATTGAAACATCTCAGCAATGTCAGTGCTCCAGATAAGTACTTTTTGTTGTTTCATGAGTTTATACTCTTGAATGACTACTCTATTTTACCTTCCTACTAGCAGAGTACAAGGTCGCTGTTCTCTCCACATCATCACTGACAATCGTAATTTTCCAACTTTTTTATAATGGCCATCCAAACAGGTGTGAGTTAATAATGTCATTGTGGTTTTTATTTGTATTTCCCCGATGATTAAGATGTTCAGCATCTTTTCATATACCTGGATGGCATTTTCACGTTCCTTTGAAGAAGTGACTTTTCAAGCCCTTTGCCCATTGCTTTAATTGGGTTTTTTCGATTTTCACTATTGAGTTCCAGGGGTTTATTTTATATTTTAGATACTCCTAAACCCTCATCAGACTTATAGTTTACATATTTTTCTCATTCCATTGGTTGTTTTTTCATTCACTGATATTTCCTTTGCTGTGTAGAAGATTTTTGGTTTGAGGTTTTATTTGATCTTGTTTTTGCGGCCTGTGTTTTAGTGTCTTTGTAAGGAATTATTGTCAAGACCACTGTCATGGAGATGTCACCCTGTTTTCTCTTAGAAGTTTTACATGTTCAGGTCTTACATTTAAGTTTTGAATTACTTTGAATTTATTTTTGTGCGTGATTAGAGACGAGAATTCATTTTCATTCTTCTGCATATGAATATCCAGTTTTTCCACCTCTATTTATTGGTGATTGTCTTTTACTTTTTGTGTGTTCTTGGCACCTTGTCAAAAATCAGTTGGCTCTAAATATTTGGATTTAGTTCTGGGCTTTTCTATTCTGTTCTATTGGTCTGTATGTCTGTTTTTATCTATACTGTTTGGATTACTGTAGTTTTGCACTATGTATTGAAATCATATATTGAGATGCTTCCAAATTTGTTCTTTTTGTTCAATATTTCTTTGGCTGTTTTTTTTAATAGTTCCATATGAATTGTAGCATTTTTTCTTCTATTTCTGTGAGGAATACCATTGGGATTTTGATAGAAATTGCATTGAATCTGTAAATGACATGAGTAGTATGGATACTTTAACAACATTATCCTCCAATTCAGGAACATAAGATATCTTTTCATTTATGTGTATTCTTTAATTATTTTCAGCAATGTTTCATGGTTTTTGTGTTAAAGCCTTTGCCTCCTTTGAGGTTTTTTAAAGTATTTTATTCTCTTTGACGCTATTATAAATGAGATTATTTTCTTAATTTCAAAATTTTTTTGAGATAGTTCAGTTTTAGTGTATAGAAATCTAGCTGATTTTTGGATGTAGATTTTATATCCCGCAACTTAGCTGAATGTAGTTATCAATTCCAACTTTTTTTTGGTGACATCTTTAGAGTTTTGCATGCATAATATCATGCCATTGGCAAATGGAGATAATTTTACCTCTTTCTTTCCTATTTGGATGCCTTTTATTGATTTTTTTTTCCCAATTATTCTAGTTAGTACTTCCAGTACTATGTTGAATAGAAGTTATGAGATTGGGTATCCTTACCTGGTTTGAAATAATAGAGAAAAAGCTTTCATTTTTCTACCATTGAGTGTGATGTTGACTGTGTGCTTGCCATACATGGCCTTTGTTATTTTGAGTTACATACTTTCTATACCTAATCTGTTGAAAGTTTTTATCATAAAAGGATGTTGAATTTTGTCACAGCTTTTTTACACCTATTGAGATAATTATGTCATTGTCATTTTTTATTTTGTTAATGTGCTGTATCACATTCAAACATTTCTTTTGACCCATTTTTTTCTTCTTTTGGTATTACGAGTGTGATAGAACATTTGATATTGTCCCGAAGATTTTGAATGTTGTACACTTTTTAAAATTCATGATTTTTTTTCTGTTTTTGTGTCAATATAGTTAGTTTTATTGATGTCTTCATGTTTATGAACTTTCTATTCATCTGTGTTAAGCCAACTAATAATTTCAGGGAAAACATTCTTCATCTCTGTTATAATGCTTCACATTTCTAGTATTTCCTTTTAACATTTGCTTAGAATCTTTATAGCTCTGCTAAAATTATCTGTCTGATATAGTATACTTTTTATTAGAACCATTAACATATTAACCATACTTATCTTCAATACTCTGTCACAGATTTCAACATCTGTGCCGTATGTGAGTCTGGTTCAGTTGATTGCTTCATCTTTTCGCAGTGTTGATTTTCCTGCCTTTATGTATGCTTCATAAATTTTTGTTGAAATCTGAATATCTTCCATCACACATTAGAGACTGATTCAACTCATTTTTGTGCTTGAAATGGACACTCCTTTCCTTCTGCTGTAATGGGGTTTCAGTTAATCTACACAGTAGTCTAAGTAGGTTTGAGTTTGTGGTTAATAAGGTTAAACTCACAGCACCATAGACTTCTAACATCTATAGCAATACTCCATCTTATTTTCTTTCTTTATTTTTTTTTTAAGACAGAGTCTTTCTCTATTGCCCAGGCTGAAGTGCAGTGGTACAATCTTGGCTCACTGCAACCTCTGCCTCTTGGGTTTAAGCAATTCTCCTGCCTCAATAGCTGGGACTACAGGCACCTGCCACCACACCCGGTTAAATTTTTGTATTTTTAGTAGAGATGGGGTTTCACTACATTGGCCAGGTTGGTCTCAAACTCTTAACCTCGGGTGATCCACCTACCTTGGCTTCCCAAAATGCTGGGATTACAGATGTGAGCTTCCATCCTATTTTTCTTTTTTGAACCTGAGAGTTGTGCTGAATACCTCTTCCACTCTCAGACTTTCCATTGCACTGGAGCACATAATCTGTTTCCAATTTGTTTTCTGCTCTCTTAGAGAGGAGGAAGATTCAACACAAGACCATTTTATAGAAATCTAATATTCTATGCTGAAGGAAATTAAGCAATAATATTTATTGTGCCAGATAATATGTGTTCAAATCACTTGAGAAACATGAACAGTTTCTTTCCCACCCAAGTCTATCCATATAAGACAGGGCCCTACTAAAAGATTTCTACATTTATACCTGTCTCCCAAGTGTTTGCATGCAATTACAGAGTATAAGAGGAATGATTCGCTTCCAGATTTGCTTTATTCAAATAGACATAATTTTCCCAATTTCTATTATACAATCCTGCTTTTGAAAAATTTGGAAATGTGCTATAGTACATATGACTGTTAGGAGGATAGAAATCACTTCCTTTCATTGGCAGCTTAACTTGGATTCATAGGAAGATGTATGTGTGTTGTGTGTATATGTGTGTAGGTGTATGTGTGTATATAAAATAAGATATAATCACTAATTTATTAATAAGTAAGAGTGTAGTATCTTAACAGTCTTAAAAATAAATAATTGTTTTATATTGAGAAATATCTGTTTATAACATTGGTTGGAAACAAACATTGTTAACAAACCAGTGAGCTTGTAGTTCTACCCAGTGGCAAATATAAACTATGAGTAAATGCAAATCTGAAAGATAATAATTCACAACAATTTTCTCCATGTAAGACCAATTTTAAGACCAGGGTGCCACCGTTTTTCAAAAGAAAAGGTGAACGTGGAAATTATATATTAAGAAACCATGCACTGGCAAAAATATGGTGTATTAAAAATCCATTTAATTTTTCTAATGCAAAGAAGTTATCTTACATAACATAATGAAGAAGTATGTTTGTCTCTATTCTTCAGGTTTTGACTAAACTATACTGCTAACAAAATGCTGATACGTTGTATTTTTAAATGTATAAAGAAAATGTTATATCTTTTGTTTTCATGCCATGTTATGTTGTTGGTTATCAGTGTTTATAAGATTTTAATAAAAAAAATCACTTTCCCGTCAGCAGAGAGGATGGTTTATAAACTGGGATGAGTTTAATTGGCATCAGCTCGTCATTGTGGCATAAAAAGTGTAGATTACTTATTCTGAAAGAATTTGTTTACAGTAAAAATTTATAACTACCTGCTTATGAAATTGTACCAGTTGATTTAAATTTACTTTCCCTGTGTTTGGAAAAAAACTCTACAAATTATATATTGATCATAAATGTAAAATACAGGCTTTAGAAACCTATATTTTAGGTTTATGATTTAAGGCTGTTTTGGAACTGCTGCTTTGATGTTTGGTTCTATGTAATTTGTTTCGATAACTCTTTTAATGTTGAAAAACATGCACTTATATTGGCAATTTGAAAGATAATACGAAATCTTCTTATAAAGGAAGAATCTTTCCCTAACAAATGTATGTGTGTGTTGTGTTTATATGTTTTAGGTATATGTGTGTATATAAAATGAGATATAATCACTAATTTATTAGTAAGAATGTAATATATTAGCAGCCTTAAATAAAAGGAAGCTATTCTTTTTTATTGAGGAAAGTTGATGTTTGTAACTTTAGTTGGAAATACAATTGTAACAAACCATTAATATTATAGTTCTATCCAATGACAAATGTAAACTTTGAGTGAAAATATTAATGATTATTTCTAAATTAAATTTTCTTCTGGAGATTATTTCCAAAGCATGTAAGTATTTTTCAAGAAAATACACTTTATGTTAGTTCTTAATAACCACCATTTTACATTTGTGATTTAATAAAAAATAAGGTAAGGAGATATATTTAAGGCACATTTGGAAAATGTCATTGACATAGAACTTCAATTTTATTTAATGATGGATTAATGTTCAATATAATTTTCTGCTGTCCGAATCTTAACTTTAGTAAATTTTAAATATGCATATGATTAACCCTGAAAAATGATGTATATGTGTCTCAAATACAAAGCTTCAAAGTTTAATATGAATTGGAGAATAATCAGTTATGGCATAGGATTAAATTTCTCTATTTTAAGGTAAATATTAAGAGTTTGGCATAACATTAAAATATTTTGGCAAAATAACTTAATATTTCAACAAATGCCCACTTAACACAAAAATTTTGGCATATACGCAGTGTGCAGACACACATAAGTCAAAGACTTTTTCTTTAGCCATGTTTATAATAATAGATAACCAGTAAGTGTGGCACATACATATTCTGTAATTTTTTTCAGATGCTAGCACTATTAAGGATATATTTTTTTAATTTTTATTTTTTATTGCATTTTAGGTTTTGGGATACATGTGAAGAACATGCTAGATTGTTGCATAGGTACACACGTGGCAGTGTGATTTGCTGCCTTCCTCCCCTTCACCTATATCCGGCATTTCTCCCCATGCTATCTCTCCCCAACTCCCCACCCCCCCGCTGTCCCTCCCCTATTTCCCCCCAACAGACCCCAGTGTGTAGTGCTGCCTTCCCTGTGTCCATGTGTTCTCATTGTTCAACACCCGCCTATGAGTGAGAACATGTGGTGTAAGGATATTCTATTTATGACCTGTGTAGGAACCGAGCAATAATAATGTGACCCAAATGGCACTTTAAAAGCTTTGAGGAAAGCAAGTCATCGCAGGACAAAATGAAGATTCATCCTATTTATTCATGTGTCATAACACACATGGAAACCTTAAACACATGAAATTTGTAGTCCTGGGTAACAAAATTATATTTATCACATTTGGTTAACAATCTATCTTCAAATTTATCAGGTCTTTTGATTTCTAGTGATGCTAGCTTAATTCAGGCCTGCATTACTTCTCCCTCTGAACTTTGTAAAGATTTACATTTTGATTTTGACCTTGACTCATTGTATTGTCTTAAACACGATTTTTCTAGTGTCATTTCCTTTTCTGGAAAAGATAGACATCAGTTATTCCCACTACACTGATATAATTTGAAAGAACATTTGTAGAGAGATGTTTGTTACACTGCACTGAGAAGTGAGAATGGCAGATTATAGGGAAAGTAATGTCTGTTTCACAGAGGTTAGCTAAAAGCTCTATGATTCTAATCATGAAAAAGCAATAAGAAGTTTAAACTTTTAATTCTCCAGGAAATAATGCTTAGTTTTATCACAGAGAAATAAAATTTTGCTTAATGCTGTGTTTTATTGTTTTCTTGGTGCATCTTCTGTGATCTAGATGAATATATAGATAACTATTTCTCTCTTTATGGTATCCTAAGAGAAATATCTTTCTCCAAATAACTGTTGCATCCCTTTAAATAATAAGCCAATTAGGAAGTTACTTAAAAAATGGTAAAATTTTAGTTGTGTTTTATTTAGAAGCTACTATATTCCCAAAATCATGAGAAACCTTAACTCAAATTAACATTGCCAGACTTGTACTTTAAAATTATGGAATCTGTTTTAAACATCTCTCTAAACATAAAGTATTATAACATAATCTTTAGTTGTTTGTAGACTTTGTTCTTCACTTTGAGAGACATCATGACTTTTATCAGATCTTTTCAATGGATTAAAAAAGATTTATAGGAGAATAATAAAAATTTAATATATTTACATTATTTGATTATGTGCTTTGAGTTGTCGTTAAGCCATAGTGAAGCCATAAAGCTATAATCAAGAAAATAAAAATATTCATCCTACCTATAGGTTTCATGTTTCTGTTATCTCTTCAAATAACCACTCTCTCCCATGCTTCATAATTCCTATTCTACACACCAGAGTTAACTATTTACCTGCTTTCATTAATTTGCATATTTTAAAAACGTGTATTCATTGGCTCACTTAATGTGTATTATATTTTTATTTGGTCTTTTTCACTTAACATAATTATTTTAAATTTAACTCAATTTGTAGTATGTATTAACATGTATTTCTTTTTAATGTTAAGTAGTATTCTACTGCATGGATACATCACAGGTTGTGTATAGATTCAGGTGTTGGTGGACTTTGAGTTGTATTCAGTTTTACACCTCATTAGATTTTGCTTCCTAAATATTATTTAAGAATATTTACGTTTACATTCATGAAAAATATTAGTCTGAAGTTTTTTTAATGTAATATTTTTCTCTAGTTTGAGTATTGGGATTGTATTGGCCTCTGATAATAAAGTGGAAATTATTCTACACTTTTTAATTTCATGAAAGAACTTATGTAGAATTGCTATTATTTACTTTTTAAATTTTTAGTAGAATGCGGCATCGAAACTAGAGTTTTTGTTATGGCAAAGATTTAGCTAAAAATCCAACAATTTAAATAGGTAATGGGTTAGTAATGGTATCTGTTTCCTCAAGGTGTTCATTTAATCAATGGTGGATAATTCATTGATATCAAGTGCAATTTTGACATGTTTATGTATTAAATTATATATAGGAAATGCAGAAATGTAATTTATCTTATTTCTGATTGTATAAATCTGTTCTTACACTGCTAATAAAGACATACACACACCGGGTAATTTATAAAGGAAAGAGGTTTAATTGACGCACAGTTTAACATGACTGGGGAGGCCTCAGGAAACTTATAATCATGGTGGAAGGGGAAGCAAACACATCCTTCTTCTCATGGCCACAGCAAAGAGAAGTGCAAAGTGAACTGAGAGGGAATGATTAGTTCTCATGAGAACTCACTATCAAGGAAACAGCTTGGAAGTCCCTCCCATAACACATAAGATTTATGGGAACTACACCTCAAGATGGGGTTTGAGTGGGGATGCAGCCAAACCATGTCACTGATATAGATAATTTTTGTCTTCTTACTTTTTTCTGGTCAATATTACCAGAAGTTCATCTATTGTATTGAATTTACAGATCATGTTTTTTTTTAAAATTATTTCCTTTATTATGTTTACATTTTCAATTTCATTGACTCTCTCTGATATTTACTATTTGCTGTCTTCTCACATTGGTTTTATTGTTTTTTCTTTTTTAATTTTATTTTTATTGATAGATAATAGATGCACATATTTTGGGAGAATATGATAATTAAGTACATTCTTATACTTTGTGAAGGCCAAGTCTGTTTAATAGGTATGGATATTAAATGTTTGTCTTTAAAGTAAGTTACAGACATTAATCATATTCTGATCCAGCTATTTTCAAATAAAAATAAATTTTTATAAACTATAGTCAATCTACTGACCTATCAAACACTGTCTTTATTTTATAAAACAGCATAGTTGTACGCATTAATCAACCTCTCTCATCCCCCCTCCACCCTACCAATCCCAGCCTCTAGTAACCAATCATTTACTCACTATTTTCATGAGATCTACGTTTCTAGCTCCCACATATGGGTGAGAATACGTGATATATATCTTACCGTGCCTGGTTTTTTCCACTTAATATAATAACCTCCAATTCTATCCATGTTGTGAGAAAAACAAAATTTTATTCTTGTATATGGATAAATAATATTTTGTTGTTTGTTGAATTATTTTATCTTTTATTGGGCACTTAGATTCCATATTTTGGCTATTGTGAATAGCCAAAAATGTTCAATAGACATAGGCACACAGATATGTCTTTGGTACATTAATTTTCCTTCTATTGGGCATATTGCCAGTAATAAAATTGCTGGGTTATATGGCGTTTCTATTTTTCATTTCTTTGAGGGACCTCCATACAGTTTTCCATTCTTGCTGTACTAATATTCCCACCAATGGTGTGGGAGAATTTGCCCTTTTCACATCTTCCCCAGCATCAATTCCCTGTCTTTTTTAAATAAGCTATTTTACCTGAGTGATATGATATCTCATTGTGGTTTCGATATCCATTTATCTGAATATTAATAATGTGGGATCTTGGAGTTCACTCAGGATGGTGACAGAAATATTAGTTATAGAATATAGTCACCAACCCTTTTGGAAGGCCTCAATGTTTTTTATTACTTGACTGAAGTCAGCCTTGTCCCTTTAGTTAAATAATTTGATAAACTCCTCACATTCCTTTATCTCTATTCTAACTATCTTGTTGACTCATGGAATCTTTGAGCCAGATGTTCCTCTAGGAGGGAGGTTGACCAGGGAGATTGTCCTTTAATGGTGTTTGCTCTGGACATCTGTACCTGAGCTTCAATCTTTCAAAGAACTACTCTCTTAACCATGTTAATTATCCACAAGTGTATTTACTCAAAGCCTTTGTTGTTAAATATATGCTGAATAAATGTGAGGAAGTAGAACTAGTGGGGGTCAGGTAGCTGCGATCTCGCTCTGTGGGAAGCACATGACCCCCTAGTCCACTTGTTCACTGTACTCTGAGTGTAGCAGAATCAGGGTCCATTGGAAAGACTCCCGCAGGTGGTGACCCAAGGTTACCAATCACAGTCGAACATTTTTTATATACATGTGGGTCATTTGTATGCCTTCTTCGAAAAATGAGAATTCAATCTTTTGCCCATTTTAAAACAGAGTATTTGTTTTTCTATTAATTTCTTTGAGCTCCTTCTATTATGGGCACTAATAACTTGTCAGAGATAGTTTGCAAATATTTTCTTTCATTCTGTGTGTTGTCTCTAGACATCGTTGATTTTTTTTTAGCTCTTTAGAAGCATTTTAGTGTAATATACTCAAATTTGTCTATTTTTGTTTGTGTTGCCTATGCTTTTGTGCTCTTACCCATAAAATAATTACCTAGAACAATAGGCTGAATTGTTTTCTCTACATTTTCTTCTAGAAGTTTTATAGCTTTGTATCTTACATTTTGGTCTTTATTGAAGAGGCTGTCCTTTACTCATTGCACATTCTTGGCAAATTTGTAAATATATATATATATGTATATTTATATGTAGGTTATTTATTCTGTTTGATTGGTTTATGTGTCTATGTGTCTTTTTTTTTTTTTTTTTTTTTTTTTTTGCTAATACCATGTTGATTTAGTTAGTGGGATGCCTCTAACTTTGTTTTTGTTTTCTTTTTTACTCCATTAAGATGGCTTTGGCTATTTTGGAGTCATTTGTGTTTCAATAAAAGCTGAATATTTTTTTCAATCACTGTGAAGAATGTCATTGTTATTTTAATAGGAATTTCATTGAATCTGAAAAATGTTGTGGGTAGTAATGCCATTTCAACAATATGAAATCTTTCAATCCATGAAGAATGGAATATCTTTCCATTTTTCTGTGTCTTCCTCAATTTCTTTCATCAATGTTTCATAGGTTTTTTAAGTATAGATCTTTAACTTGTTTTATTAAAGTGATTCCTACGTATTTTATAAGTATTTGAGCTCTTGTCTATGGGATTGCTTTTTAAATTTATTTTTCAGATTATTCTCTATTGGCATATATAAATGCTCCTGCTCCTTGTATGTTGATTTTGTGTCCTATAACTCTATGGTTTTTATCAGTTCTAACAGATTTTTGGGCGTCTTAATTTTTTCTAAGCACAAGATCATGTCATCTGTGAATAAGACAAATTTGACTTCTTCCTTTTCAAATCGGGTGGCTTTTATTATTTTATTTTTTGAATAAGGTTTCTGCCTTTTCTCTATACTATTTCTCTATTGGACACCAGTAATTCTTAGATTCGGTCTTTTGATGCAATTTTCTACATATTTTCTGCAAAACTTCATTCTTTGCATTCTTTTTTCTTTTATTTTTCTTTTTTCTCTTCTAACTGTGTGTTTTCTAACAGCCTATCTTCTAAATCACTGGTTCTTTCATCTGCTTGATTCTTTCTTCTGTTGATTGCATGTATTTCTTAGTTCCAAGATATCTGATTTATTTTTACAAATTATTTTAATCTCTTTGTAAATTTTCTCTGATAAATTTCTGAATTGCTTTTCTATGTTATATTATCAAACACTATTTTTTTTTCTGTCTTATCTAATTGCTCTGGCCACGACTTTCATTATTAAGTGGTGAAAGTGAGCATCTCTATTTTTCATTATCACAGGAAAAGATCTCTATTTGATAAGAAAATCTTTAAGTTTTCTAAAAACTTCTATTTTAAATTTTTTATTAGATGATTTACATATAACTATTTTATTAAGATTGGTCAATGGTTTCTTGCTTTCTCTATTTAGAGACATCATAGTTCTCACTTTGCTCTTGTTTCTTGTAGACATATTTGTGTCTTTTTATTGAAGAGTTAGATATTTCAGTATTTTCTGTGTTAAAAGAAAAACATTAGCTGAATTAAATGTAAAGGCGTTTAACTGAGCAATGTATAATTCAAGAATGGGCAGCCCACAAAATCACAGCAGATTCAGAGAGACTCTAGGGATGCCTCATGGTCAGAACCAGTTTACAGATAAATAGAGGGAAGTGATGTATAGAAATAGGAGATGAGGTGCAGAAACAGCTGGACTGGTTACAGGTTGATATTTACCTTATTTGAACACAGTTTGAAAACTCAGCAGTTTTTGACTGGTTGAAATATGCCTTCTGGGATTGGCCAAGGCTCAGCTATTGTTATAGGCACATACTCCTAAGTAAGGATTTCAATCTTGTCTATTTATTAAGTTTGGTTGCAGTTCATCTACAGGGACTGAAATATAGAAATACAGAGTCCTTCTCAAGACATATTTAGTTTGCTTTAACAATTCCTCCCTTTTGGTCATTTTCTCAACTTTGTCAGATTGACTGTAACAGTCATTGGTGTCACTATCATGATGGTAAATGTGTTTATTTGGCCTTGAAACAGACTGGGAAACAATAGAACAGTGAGTTTTACAAAAGTAGGAGCAAACACTGAATAGAAAGTACCTCCTTATGCTGGAACATCCTGTTTATAGGAGAAAAAACAAAACCTAATCTGTTCTAGCCTGGATCTACGTGTTTCCTTAAAGTCTTAGTTTGATTATGTCACATTTGGCATGAGCGACTCCATTTTTCTTTGGTTTTGTTTGTTGAGGCCTAGTACATGAGCTCACTTGATAAAAGTAGCCTTGTATAATTTTGTTTAAAAATTAGGTTCTTACATAGGTGAGAGAGACCAAAACTTGGGCCTGCACATCACTCTCAGTTACCATCAATTTGTATTTCCAGTCTCAGCATGCCATTCATAGGTTAAGGTGTCCTTATGGTCTCACATTTCCTTCATCTCTTGTCATTCCAGTTGAAGAGAGACCAGTTGACATTCTAGAGATGGCTGCATGAAAATATTTTGAAACATTTGAGATAATATAGTGCACCAGGAAGACCATTACGGTTACCTGGAGGATACTCGAAGAGTTTGAAGTATGCTCCTTACCCAAGGTCTCCATAAACCAAACCACACAGAATCAAATACATCAAAGAATGAGTTAGATGAAGAGTGCACTTGCTTAACTATGTGATCTTTTTGTTAATACCCTAAAACCGAATTTTTGTAATCTACATTTCAAGTATTTCTTTATAGGCCAGAGTACCAGCAGCTGCACAGATACTTTTCTGTTTAGCCAGTTGTAATATTTAGCATAATTTTTACAAGAGAATTTAAAGTCTGTTGTATAAGTATAGCCTTTACAGTAGAATATGCTATAGAGCCTATCATAAGGGATACATTTCTAATTATTGCCTCCTTTATTCTAATCCATGGAAAAAGGACTGAACAAATGATGCCCTTCTAGAAGGGTGAAGGCCTTTAGGCAATGTTCTCTGTAACCTACTATATGGATTAAGAGGAGCGAATCAATATTCTGTTTCTGATTATGAGGCAACATATGTACCATTAGGGTTTATCACATACATTGGGACATCATATTGTACCTTTCAAAGTGTAAGTTCTTCCGTGTAAAATGCTGGCTTCAGAATCCTTCACAAATAGGTGTATACTCCATAAGTGCACACAACAGACCCTCTTTTATTTCTGTTGTTCATAGAGTCAGACACAAAGAAAACATATTCAAAGATAAGCATCTCATGGCAGTAAAAGTCTTGATGAATTCTTAGGAAAAGCTGTTCGTATGGAGGACACCTTCTTGGGAGAGATTTGCTTGGTTAACTTTACTTTAAGGGTTCCAATGTATGTACAGTTCCAAGAGTGTTGAGGTATCCCTCTCAATTATGAGATTATGAATTCAAGGTTAAAGATCCTGAAGTTTTGTTGCAGTGTGCATGCCCAAGAGAGTCTTTCTCTAATGTTCTCCGAAGATCCAATATTCGGGTTCTAGATTGTGAAAGGGTTCATTATCTTCAGTGAACCATAAAAAGCTTTCTTTACCTGGTGAAAATACACTGTAGCATGATAATCTACTGTTATAATGTCAGCCCTCTTGCATGAGAGAGCTTTTGTACAATCAGAGCTTTTGTACAATCAGCTTTTGTGCATTGAAAATGACAATTGAATGAAATCCTTTTGTAAATGTTTAAATGGCCCATCACTTAGCCAAATACCTGAAGCTTTGATTGTTTTCCCAGGAATATGGATTTAACAAACGAAACATTGGTTATAAACTATTTCAGCAATTTATAAGTCACTACACCAATATGTCCTTAATGTGGATCACTTTATCTTTTACATGATAAGTCAAGGAATGCAGAATCTTTAATAACAAAAGCTTTACGGATTCAGGAAAGACAAGGTGGCTGACCTGGTTCTCCGTGAGTTCAAGCTTAACATTGGACTTATGCCTTCTTGAATACCAGTTGTTTCTCCAATGTAGGCTCACAACACTGATAATTTATGGATCATCATAGGTAATTTGACATAGATTATTGAATTCATTCAAATTATATATCTAAACAAGTTCAGTATTAGCTGATTTAACATGAAAATCTGGCAAAATGTTTTCTTGGTATTTAATTAATTTTTGTTCTATTTGGAATAGCAGTTTTATAAACCAGTCAGTCTTTTCATAGAAGTTCCAGTTCAAAGAATATGATTTTAAATGTATTAGAAACCTGTATTCAAGACTGATTTTTAAAGTCTCTTCCATCCTTTCCGGAATCTCCTGAAAGACACCATATTCTAGGATTCTGCGTGCTTGTGATGTTTTCAGAAACTGCATCAGCATTAAGCAATGAACTATGGAAATGACATTAGTCATATTTAAAGACACAATTAACAAGGAAATTTGGTTATTTCTGTGGTCTCTAATAACATAATAACCATAATTATGATTGATGGAATATATCTAGACATATTAGAATTTTAGAAATTCCATACAATTTTGAAACATATATTAATATAATTCACTAAAATATAATCTATAAAAGATTAAACATTATTTTTTTTTACTTTGGCAAGGCCTCCCATGTCACTAAACAGTCAAATAATCCTGTTTACCTCTATTTTGAATGCTTCAGGTGCCTTCTGTGTCACTCAAGGTTGGAAGTCAGAAAATACAATTTTGAAGCTGAAATTTATTTGGGGAAGCCTATCAAATATGTTAAAGGTTTAAAACACTTGATATTATACATAACCAGTCTGACCGTGAGGTGAGATTCTTATAAACCTTTACTAACCTTTTACAATTGTTGTGAAAGAGCAGATTAGTGCTTTAAGAAAACCCTGTTGTGCTTTTTATTTCAATGTTTAATTTACAAAATAAGAAGTAATACTCCTTTATACTTAATCTAGATGTTCACACACAGAATTTCTTTTCCCAGATTAATTTTTACAAACCTTTCACAACTTGCTCAAATCTTTAGCTTTATCTTATCTAATTTAAAAATCATTTAACCTTTTAGGCAAATATCTACATTTCTATGCCTTCTCAAAATCTTTTATCAAAAGCACATTTCACTCTCTTCACACACCTTACATATAAAACTTTTTTTTGGACTTTCAATTACCTGTATAATCCCACTTTCAATACCACCTGTTAAAAGAAAATCTTCAGCCAAATTAAATTTAAAGGAGTTTAACTGAACAATGTATGATTCAAGAATCGTGCAGTCCCTAGAATCACAGCAGATTCAGAGAGACTCCAGGGATGCCTCCCGGTCAGAACAAATTTACAGACACAAAAAAGGAAGTGATGTACAGAAATCGGAGGTGAAGTACGGAAACAGATGAATTGGTTACAGGATGGCGTTTACCTTATTTCAACACAGTTTGAACACTCAGCAGTGTATGACTGGTTTAAGTATGGCTGCTGGAATTGGGCAAGACTCAGGCACTGTTACAGGCACATACTCTTAAGTTAGGCTTGTCTACTCACTAACTTAGGTTGCAGGTCATCCACAAGGACTCAAAAATAGAAGTATGGCGTCCTTCTCAGGACATGCTTAGTTTGCTTTAACACAAGCTTTTCTTCTTCATTTTACTAGACATGCCCAGGCACATCTGATTCTTACTTAGTCTCAAGATGGCACCCCTATATTATAATCACAGTTATGGAATTTGTATTAGCTACATTTAAATGCAACACATTGGTAATCTTGTTTTCAAACTTGTATTACATTACTTTATGTTTTAATTTACATTATGCTAACATAATAGATTTAACTATTTCACCCCTGATTCTTCCCTTGGGGTGGGGTGTGTGCATGTGCAGTGGCCTAGCAGCACTTGAGAGGTGAGTATGCACATTGTGTTTTGGAGTTGTATGCATGCTCACTTGAGGCATTCTTCCCTTACCAGTCAAATATCAATAGAAGTTGTTCGTATAGAAGGTCACATACCAGTTAAACTCTACCATTTTACCTCTGAATGAGCATGCTTGAGCTCACTTGCCTTACTCCTGCCATCTTATCAGGAAGCTGCTGATTGCCAGCTTTAGGTGTTTCTATCTATTGGGAGACTGTGTTTCCCTGGCACTGGCTATGACTAATTATAATTTTAGAGAGGCAGTTTAATAACCACCTGACCATCACCTGATGGTTGCCTGACATTGCTAGTGGTGGGGGAACTCTCCTACCCTGCTCATGTCTGACTAGCTACCTACTTTAACACATTTGGCATCTCTAGGGCAAGTGTTCTAATTTGGTATATCTAAGAACATGGCATAATTTTCAAGAGGATACATTCTATATAAAGTGGAAAGCCTGCCTTTTCACTATCAGAAAAGTAATGTTAGCATCCTCCAATATGTTTTTTGAAATGAAATTGATACTATACATGATGTTTTCCAGTTTCAAAAAGAAAAGGTATTTTAAGAAATAATTAATATTGCATCCTAAATAGAATCTATCACTTTGTTTCTCATCCAGATAAAATCAAATTTCTATACTATTGTTCCAATTTAAAAAAAAAAAAAACCTCTAAAGAATGATATCTTTTAGCAATTCTAAATCAAATACATTTTACCATCAAAGAGTTATCAGGCTTTTAACTTATTTTTTAGGCCAGATGTCTTTGTAGGCCCATTTCCAATTTTAAATAAATCTCAGACACATCAGTGGATACAAATTAATCTGGTTCCACTCATGAAGGTTAGTATCCATGCAATATAAAATTTAAAAATTCAACAAATGAAACTGAAGTGTAAATACTTAGAATGAATAAAACAGACTGTGGAAATTAAAGAAAGTAAATCCTGCAATATTGCCCTAAATCCTAAATCAGCAAAGCATGAAATGTTAAGTCCTGGAAAGGCTTTGGAAATGTACTTAACCCAACAAAAGTCCTTCAGCTTCATTCAGATATACTTTTGCTTCACAGTATATACTGTGCTCACCACACTATTTCATTTAATCCTTACAGTAACCCATGGAGATAGATATAATTATGCAGCAAGTTGGTGCATGGTAAAGCTGGTGTATAAATACAACCACCACTGTCATATTCTGAATACCAAAAAAATATTATTGGTAAAATAAAAATGTAAACATTGTAAAAATGTAAACATTGGGTCTAAATTATGCAGGTCAAATATTAGGTTTGCTGAATGCAGGTTATAAACTGATTCTTTGACTTTTAGTAGTTTGAAACTACTAAAAAACAGGTCTACACATGAGGCATGTAAGAAGAGTAAAATGTATTTTTGGTAAAAGATTATAAGCAGGAATGAGAATGTGGATTTTTCTTGACTAAAGGGTTAAAGGATTGTTTTAAGTTAGGATAAAGCTGAAGATTTAAGCAAATTGTGGAAGATTTGTGAAAAATTAATCTTGTAAAAACATTCTGTGTGTGAACATATTGGCAAAAGTTAAAGGGGTATAATTTAGTTTTTCCATAAATCAAACACTGGAATAAAAGCACAATAGGTTTTTCTTTGAGCAAAATCCTGCTTATGATCTGCTCCTTAACAAAATTTGTAAAGGGTTATAAAAGGTTTATGAGAATATTACCTTATGGTCAAACATTAAAATTGGGTAGATATGTCTATAAAGTTTTATTAAGAATTGCATTTGATATCAATGATGCACTAATGCAAGAGTGACATTTGGCTTCTTTGGTATAAAAGTCATACAGGAAGCATTGTCAAGTATGAAAGCGTGTTTGATTTTCTTTGGGCTATATTTGTATAAATGAGTTTTTAGTATGTGTTCCAAAATTATGGAAAACTCCTATAATTCTGATATGGCTTAGTGTTGGTTATTAATAATTACAATTGTTTATATCAGATTTTGTATGCCACAGAGGGAACCAAATTTATTTGCCAATTGTCTTTTAGACTGTGGCTGTCAGAAAATGTTTTGTCATCCACTGACAATTGTCTTGTTTTGGTTCTCTTTAGAAGGTAGTTTATAATCAAATATAGAACTCTAGCAGGTGTTCTTAAATGTAGATTTGTGATAACTTTGGAGACTGTGACATTCGAATAGAGGAAAAAAAAGTTCATAGAGAGCTAAATGTTCATGAATATCAAGCAGAACAGGAGTTAACTGCATAAACTAAAGAAGTCTGAAGTAATGTTTTTAACTTTGGTTAAAACATTGCTGATCCTTTGTTTTTCAGAGTAAAGAAAACTTTTCTTTTGACCTATTTACAGCTTTTAACAATTGATATACTCCTATGAACAAAATTTGGAGCATATTTGTTTCTCTCTAACTGATTTATCCAGAATTTGGAAGCTATTTGTGAGCATTATTAACTTATGGCAATATAGTGTATTATTAACTTATGGCAACATAGTGTAATTAAGTGCATAATTATGTTGCAATATAGTTAAGTGCATAACTATATTGAAAAATAGTTAAATGCAATAAGAATCTGGACACAATTGGAGAAATTGGTTACTTTTACCAAGGTTTTAACTGGAATGGCATTTTTTTTTTTAATGCATCAAATTTGATTGTAAAGCCAATACAAGTCCCTTGGAGAACTGGTCTCATACCTTGCCTATACAGTCCCTGTACAGGGTTTCTGACCATGGTAAGTAAAGAATGTCACTTTCTAACAGGTCTAGGATCCCCCCAAGTTATCTTGAGACCACAAGAGAAGAGGCATTTACCCAACTCATAGGTATTTGAAGGTACAAACCCTTGGCTGGGCTCAGCTTTAAGGAAGTCTTGTCTGAGATTCCTTTTATGGAACAAAGTTCCATTAAAGCCAATTTAAAATCCAATGTAAAAAAAATTATTCTTCCTGCACTTTATACAAATAATCAGGCCAAGTATAACAAAGCAAATGGGTTTTACCATGATTTCTCTTTAGCAAAAATGGGAAATTGGAGAGAGAAATGTTATTTTTCAATAACTATGAAGGTTCTTGAATAAATGTTATTTTTCAAGAACATTTCAAGAAAAATGTTATTTTTCAAGAATCTAAACTTGTTAGATTCTTGTCTCATCAGTTGTGTTTAAGTTTGTTTCTGCAATTTAGACTAACCCTGCTTATTCCTGTGAACCAACTAGTGATCTCTGACTGCTGCTCAGAATAAACAAGAGGGTTGATTAATGTAAAAATCTAGATCAGTATTCTAGTTCTAAGTATGTATTGGAATTGGCTAGCAACCGCATGTCAGCTTGGTTCCAGCACGTGCCCAATTCATGAAAAGCCTTCTAATTTAGTTTACTTGAGATAATTTTACTTATATTGCTTTACTCTTGTGGAATATATTGCTGTTGTACTTTTTATGTGGGACTGATAATAAGCTTACTCAATGTTTTCTTAAATTGAAGACTTACTAATCTTCCAGATACCACCTTTTGTCAGAACTCAAGAGTCATGAATGAGCCTCACCATGCCAACGTTTTCTGACTGAGCTCCTCTCCACCCTGAGAATGAGAGATTCTAATAATTAGACAGTAATATCATCACCTCTATTCAGCTTGAATAACTTACAGAAGACAGATCTTCATCCCTCTGCAACCCTTAGGATTAAGGGTTCTCTAGTAAAAGGGACAGGGAAATGTCAGAGACATTCGAACCAGAGCAACTCCATTTTGAATAGCTGCTGGATAAAATAAGACTGAAACCTACTGGCCTGCATTCCCAGATGGTTAAGCATTCTAAGTCACAGGATGAGATAGGAGATCAGCACAAGATACAGGTCATAAATACCTTGCTGATAAAACAGGTTGCAGTAAAGAAGCTGACTAAAACCCACCAACACCAAGATGGCCACAAGAGTGACCTCTGGTCATCCTCACTGCTACACTCCCACCAGTGCCATAACAGTTTACAAATGCCATCGCAATGTGAGGCAGTTACCCTAGATGGGCTACAAAGGAAAGGCATGAATAATTCATCCTTTGTTTAGCATATAATCAAGAAATAACCACAAAAATAGGTAACCAGAAGCCCTTAGAGCTTCTTTGTCTATGGAGTAGCCATTCTTTAATTCTTTTACTTTCTTAATAAACCTGCTTTTGCTTTGCACTGTGGACTTGCCTTGAATCCTTTCTTGCATGAGCTCCAAGAGAACCCTCTCTTGGGGTATGGATAGGGATCTTTTTTCTGTAACACTCATATTTTGCTCAGAATAAATCTCTTAAAATATTTTAGAGTTTGACTCTATTTGTTAACAACAATCAGCAGCAATTATTAAGCCAGCTTATCTTTTGACCTGCATTCTTATAACTGGTAGCTGCTTACTACTCTAGGATAATGCAGCCTTCATTGCTAGACTCTGTTCATTTTCTCTTCTATAAACAAAATCTAAGAACTTGTGAGATGATATGTTTTCCATTGGGTTTTTCTTTAGGTTCTGCCTACCAACAAAACTATCCACACCAGCAGGTCTGAGGGGCCCAGCAGAAAACTGACTCAGGAAAAAATGCAGTTTCCATATCCTGAGATTTCATCCCCCTTACCTGACCAATCAACCACCACAAATGTTTCAGCATCTTGCCCTCCGTGATCCCCACAAAAACCCCTACTGAGAACACCTTGAGGAAATGAATTCGAGACTTGAGAATTCCTCCTGTTTCCTCATTAGGCACCTGGCAATTGTGGAACTTTTTCTTTACTGTAAACCCCAGCTGTCAGTGGATTAGTCTGTTGCCACCCAGCACACCTAGGAACCTGGCAGTCCTGCTACAAAATAACACCAAAGCTCACTGAAGAATGAGTAAAACATGATCAAAGGTAGAAGACAACTAATGAAATTTGGGACTGATAATGTGATCCAATTCCATATACCTCTTGTTTCATCCTAGCTTATTTGCTTATGGTACATTGATAATTGATTAGAAAAAAAACATAGAGAAGTACTTTTGAAAGAAAATTTTTTCAGAATATAAGCATAACCTCACTCCTCTGGTCTCACTCCCCTCCTTCTGTAACTGAGATATCAACCTGCTGCCTCATTCATTTCCATCCTGGACACCTGGCATTTCAGAGCACTCAACGGAGACAGTTGATGTCACCCCGCTCCTCCTGAGCCTCTCTGATCATGAAGATATAAACTGTGGCATGTCAGACACATGATCAGGTACCATTATATGTGTATGTGGGTGTGCCTCTCTATGTATGTGTAAGAGAGAAAGAGAGAAAGAAAAATAATTATCTTGTTAGAAAATAAAATATATATTTTATTATTTAACTATTTTTTTTGTGGTGAAGAATTCTAAAATTTTCTTTCTCTATCTCAGTAGTGTCTAACCTATTACAGACTACAACACATTTGAGCTTTTATAATTTATTTTTCACAATGGTAACAGGAATGAAGTCCCTAATTCTTTATATATGGTATATTGCTTAAGAGTTGGGAATGAAAGAAGGTGAAATTCCCAGTGTTTATATTAAAAGAAGGTTCTGATATTCATACTTCTTTCCTACTCAGCTACCATTAAAATCAGAAGAAATTTGGACTATACTTATATAGGGAAAATTAAAATTAAAAACAAGATACTTCATTGTTCTCTTTTAAAAATAAGGAAAGACATGCTCTTCCTCCTACTTCACATTAGAAAACATGTAATTGTAATTTCTTACTTGGTCTCTTTAAAAATATATAATTTTTTATATGAAATGAGCCTTTTTGCCTGCTTAAGGACCCAGGAATGTCTTTCTCAAAGACTTGGCAACCATTTCATTGAAATGTAAACAACTAGATGGCATCCCTGTCTCCCAGATTCTGTGTGTTCCTTGGGGTGATATTGATAAGAACTTAACTTTTTTGAGCACCTTGCTTCAAGTTGTAAAACCACCTGCTGACATAAAGATATGTTTGATTTTCCTTTGTATAAAATCAGTTAACTCACACAAATAGTCACCCTAATTACCAGGTGAATTTAAGATAAACTGTGTATAATAAATGGTGCTGTCAAATCCTCTTACTTGAGATAAAGTTAGTGTTTATCTTGAGAACACCTATATAATGGGTAAGAATGTAATGCATTGTTTATATTGAGAACACACATGTAATGTAGTGTAAAAGTGTGGTTTTTTTTCTTCTGTTTTTGCAATCTCTTAGAGAATTGCCTGTGATACACATCACACCTGATTTAATACTTTTTCAATAATAAAACTGTTTTCTTTCTTGACTTGTAAATAAACCTTGTGGAGAGGATTTCTAGGTTGAAAGAAGATTTCATATTTTATTTCCCCAACCTGTACCACAATGCTGATTAGATAAATAAAAATTATACCATCTTTATTATAATGAGTACAAGTTAGATAGTATCTTTTCCAAACTTTAGGTTTTTTCCTGAATTATTTTATGGCTTCTGGCAAGTCAATGAGGTTATCTACCTAGTAAAAAAAAATGTATAAATCAGATCTTCCAGTTAAGTATAATCTCATGAAGATTTAAAAATTAATGGTAATGAACACATGACAGCCTAAGCCCTTTTCTGTACTGTTATTATTCTCCTATTTCAATATACTTTCTTTAAGGTGTACTGATTGAGGCAATAAAATAGGAAGAAAAAGTTAAATAGCAACCAATTCAACCACACTTTATCTAAATTAATAGGTTTTGCTTTCACACTGATACTCTTTCATTTCTTTAAAACAGAGACAGATTTTGTTCTCAAAGACTTAAGGAAACATCCTTGTAATTCTACTAATAATTATGAAAAATTGGCTGAAAGGGGCATTTTTTTCCAAGAGCAATATCACAATGACCATGTGCCATTATGTATGTGTGTGCGTGTGTGTGTGTGTGTGTGTGTGTGTGTGTGTGTGTTTTGGGAGGGGAGAGTGAGAAACAGAGAGAACATATCAAAAAGTCAAGTTTATGTTGATACTTTTTGTTTGAATAATAATAGAAAAGCAATAGCAGAAAAAAACAGTAAATAAGAATAATTTTGAAACAACTGGATTGCAATCCATTGTGGGAAAATGCTCTTTAATCATTGCTACTGTTAAATTATAAAGTTATTCTAGGACCTAATGAAATTTTCCTAAGCAAATGGAAACCTGTTTAAAGAAGAAGAAGAAGAAGAAGAAGAAGAAGAATAGCCAACATTTGCTAAATGTCTATCAAATACCAAGCATGGTGTTATTTTCTTACTGTGACAACCTTATGAGTAGAAACTGTAATGGCCATTTTACAGAGAATAAAACTGGGACACAGCCAACTTAAAGTAGCTTGCTACTAAAGTCACTGAGCTGGTAAATGCAAAGCAAGGATTTGAACCCACACACTATAGGGCTAGGGTTTCAGCACTCAATCTGTTGCTGTTCCGCCTTTCTTGGGGCTTCTGTTAATGAACTCTTCCAGCACTTTTCTTGTATTTAATAATAGAAGTGTGTACTAACTACATACCAAAGGTGATTTTATTCTGTAATCAAAACAGCCATTTCTATAAATATTCTAAGCCTAGTAATACTTTAAACAACATCTTACGCATACTGCCTTATTGAACCCCCTCAACATTTTAAGGTATACAATTATACATACATCTCCTTTACCCATTAAGGAAATATTGTTAAAGAGGGCAGATTGTTCACCTACAATTGCAGAAGTAAGACTTGAAAATAAATGTTCCTCATATCTTTGTATTAGATGGGCTATTTTGTTTCCTTTAGGGAATCCAGTATTTCTGAAAATACATGACTAACTTAGCAGACTGTACCAAGACAGTAGCATTCATGATTAATCTTTATTTCTAGCATATCGGCATTAATATTTTCTGGTCAAAAGATCTCTTATAGTAATTCTTTTTAAAGTAAGTATTGGGGATATTAATTCAGAGTTATTAATTCCATTATATAAAATCAAAGGGTAATAAGGAAGGCAGGAAGATAGTGGATAGTGGCTAAGAGTATGAGCTTTGGAGTTAACCAGACCCGGAATTAAATCCTAGATCTGCATTTATTAGCTCTCTGGGATTGAGCAAATTACTTATCCTCCCCAATCTGTGAAATGGGTCAAATGATAACCACTTCATAGGTGTAGTCAAATGGCAGCTACCAAATGGTTTATAAAAAGTATTTTAGTATGAGTGAAATAACAAAAGGCAAAGTTTTCCAGAATGGGGTACATGTACTTAGACTAGATTTTATGTGATTTAAGAATCAATTTTTTCATAATTACATATTTATTTGATTTTACATTATAGTGACTGTAACCAGTCATTATAATGACTCAAAACTATAATTATGGGCATTTTTCTTTACTTTGAGAGTTCCTTACCTTGAGGCTAAGAGAACACAGATAGTTGGTTTTAGGCTAGTTAAAACATGTATTTTTAATGTTTCAATGGGACTGAAAGATTTATAATTTGATAAATGTATGGTCAGTAAATTTTATATCAGACTTAGATATTTTTAATGTCCAAATTAACTTCCTTAAGAAGAACAAACAAAAGGGAAAATGTGAGTAAAGTAACTTTGTCATCATTGTACAGAAAGTATAATTTGTAAATTTATGTTAAACTTACTGATTCTAAATTTAAAAACTCACTAGAATTCGTAGAATAAACTGGTATGTAATGCACCATGTGGAGTTCTTTTATGAAGCACAAAATGTCTAATAATTTTACAGTTATTTATTATTTGTTCATTCGTTCATCCATCCATTCTTTCAATCATTAGTTTGGAGTGATTATTATGAGCCAGACAATGATCTAGTGCTAGGAATATAATGAAAGGCCAAACAAAGATAGAACCCTGCCCACATTATAGTATGGGAGATATAACACAAATAGCTCAATGTCTACTTTGTTATAAAATATTATTTGGTTTTTGAATGATTTATAGACTTTGTGTCTATATTCAATTCTTTATTCATTGGATTGGTTATTATGTTAGCAAATTTTCTGATGTGTTCTGATTATTTAATGCACTGATTAAGCTCAAACTAAAAGATTTGAATACGTGGACACAGACTTTTTCTAATATGCATGTAAAAGATAAGTTAACTTCTTATATGTAGTGTGGCTAGTACTTTTTTCTTAGTATATAGTTTTAGATAACCTAAGTGCTTAAGAATGTGGGTTATCAGTACTAAGTTTTTAGTAATTGTAACACAAAGAACACCAGCTACGTCTGTACCTTCTCATCAATGGTATAACCCTCTTCCTTTAGAGTTGCTATCTATATCATCTCCTTATCAGTTCCTAAAGAGCAGAAAGCATTTTATATTTTTTTTCCAAAAAAAAAGTTGCCTTTGTTCTAAATGACTAAGACTAATTACCTTTTAGTTTTTTGTTACTCTAACATGACTGTATAGTTTAGTTTTGAATTTTCTTTGTGCCAGAATTAGAACAAATTAAGGAAAAAAATATTTATTTACAAACTCATCTTTATTTTCCATTGTCCTTGAAAAATAAAAGCTCAATCAACTGCCCCAAATTTAACTTTGGGAAAATATATGGAATATAACTTTATAGAATATAAATTCTGCTTTGGTAGAAATATCTGGTGAAAAAAAATTCATATGAGAGCATTTCAGAGAATAAATTTATATATTTAAGGGCCACACAACTACCATCACTTTAAGTAAGACAAAGTAATTATTTACAAAGAGCTATTTATCATAGGAGAAAATGCAATGGGTAACTTATTTTCTTAGCTGACATTATTTCTGCTGTTAAGATTTCTTGCCAACAAACCAATTTTAGGAAAACTCATATCTCTATCAAGTAAATTTCTTTCTTTAGTTTGCTGACTTCAGATTATCTTAAATTCATGAATTTATTTATCCATTTCCTTTGTTTGCTCACTACAATAATTTGAATCTTTTGCAATAATTCCAACACATTGGTGACTAAAGCTGAACACACACTGAGAGTTCAACCAATACACTTCAATGTTGATTAAATGTAGGATAATTATGAGAACACTGGACAAAGAAGTAACAGCTAATTGTTCTGCCATATATTGCCAATCTAATGAATTAGGTAATTGATTTAAATTATACTTTCCTAAAATAATAATAATAATTAAACTCACAAGACAATTATGTATATGTGGAGATTCCATTTCGAAGAAGGCTTTTTTTTTTAACAAAAGTAAAAACAAATCACAGTCTTTCAAGATTCATGACATACACACATTGTTATAGAATATACACAACACTCCAGATGTTAAAATCTAGCTAGCTCATATCAAGAAGAGGTTCCACTATCTAAGAAGCATTCATGGAGGAAGTAAGACCTTATGTGGATGAAGAAGGAGCAGGGGAAAGCATCATAAATATGACATCAAAGGGCATAACAATGCTAACAAAATGTGAAGACACAAGTAACTATAGCAAGAGCATAGTTTCTGCAGAAAAGTGATAGTTGCTGATATTTTAAGAGTTGAGTTGGAATTCTGCATAAAATGCTTAGAAATCTAATGTAGTTCATTACTTCTAAATGTTCCTTTTCTAGCCCTGGAATAAAGTTACAAGAGAAGCATGGTTCATCAAAGTGAAGGTTCTATAATTATATATGATTAAAACTCATTTTTTTTCTACTCCTCAGTGCTCTAGGGCTCTGTGGTAGCTGTGTACTTTGCCTATTTGTGGGACTGACATTTCATGATGTAACTGGCTGAGTAGGCTAAGTCAATTTCTAGCTTTTATATTAAACTCATTATGATAGATAGACTATTTTGAGCTTAGCCACAGGCTGAGGACATGGTGTTCTGGGCATATGTATATGAGCTCTGCTAGGGAATTGGTTTGGACCACAACGGCTTCTGAACCACACTACACAACCCTGAATCCAAAGCTCTTTAATTGTCTGCTCTAGCTTTCAGAAGGCAAGTGTTGCAGAATTAGTATTTTGGATTTTAAAAATTATTGGAAATTGATATGGTTTGGCTGTGTCCCTACCCAAATCTCATCTTGAATTATAACTCTCACAATTCACACATGTCATGGGAAGAACCTGGTGGGAGGTGATTGAATTATGGGGGCGAGCCTTCTTGCACTGTTCTCATGACAGTGAATGGGTCTCATGAGATCTGAGTTTGCCTGCATGAGCTCTATTCTCTTGTCTGCTGCCATGTAAGACATGATTTTCTCCTATCACCATAATTATGAGGCCTTCCCAACAATGTAGAACTGTAAGTTCATTAAATCTTTCTTTTGTAAATTGCTCAGTCTTGGGTATGTCTTAATCAGCAGTGTGGAATTGGACTAATACAATAAATTGATACCAGGAGTGGGGTGCTGATGAAAAGCTACCTGAAACTGTGGAAGTGACTTTGGAACTGGGTAACAGGTAGAGGTTGGAATACCCTGGAGGCCTCAGAAGAAGACAGGAAAATGTCAGAAAGTTTGGAACTCCAGACTTGTTGAATGGCTTTGACCAAAATTCTGATAACAATACGGACAATGAAATCCAAGCTGAGGTGGTTTCAGATAGGAGGAATTTGTTGGGAACTGGAGCAAAGATGACTCTTGTTATGTTTTAGCAAAGTGACTGGCAACACTTTGCCCCTGCCCTAGAGATCTGTGGCACAATGAACTTGAGAGAGATAATTTAGCGTATCTAGCCAAAGAAATTTCTAAGCAGCAAATAATTCAAGAAGTGACCTAAGTGCTGTTAAAGGTATTCAGTTTTGAAAGGGAAGCAGAGCATAAAAGTTTGGAAAATTTGCAGCCTGACAATGCAATGAAAAAGAAAATTCCATTTTCTGAGGAGAAGTTGAAGCTGGCTGCAGAAATTTGAATAAGTAATGAGGATCCAAATGTTAATCTCTGAGACATTGTTGAAAATGTCTCAAGGGTGTATCAGAGGTCTTCATGGCAGCCCCTCCCATCACAGCCTCTTTCCTTTCCCAGAGACCTAGGAATAAGAAACGGTTTTGTGAGCTGGGCCCAGCGTCTCTGTGCTGTGTGCAATCTAGGAACTTGATGCCCTGTGTTCCAGCTACTTCAGCTGTGATTAAAAGGGGCCAAGGTACAGCTTGAGCCATGGCTTCAGAGGGCGCAAGTCCAAGCCCTGTCAGCTTCCACATGGTGTTAAGCCTGTGGGTACACAGAAGTCAAGAATCGAGATTTGGGAACTTCTGCCTAGATTTCAGAAGATATATGGAAATGCCTGACTGCCCAGGAAAAAGTTTGCTGCAGGAACAGGGCCCTGATGGAGAGCCTCTGCTAGGGCAATGCAGAAGGGAGATATGGGGTTGGTACCCCCACATAGGGTCCCTACTGGGGCACTGCCTAGTGGAGCTGTGAGAAGAGGGCCACAATCCTCCAGACCCCAGAATGGTAGATCTACTGACAGCTTGCACTGTGCACCTGGAAAAGCTGCAGACACTCAATGCCAGCCCTTGAAAGCAGTCAGGAGGGGTGCCATTCCCTGCAAAGCCAGAGGAGTGGAGCTGCCCAAGACCATGGGAACCCACCTCTTGTATCAGCATGACCTGGATGTAAGAAATAGAGTCAAAGGAGATCATTTTAGAACTTTAAGATTTGATTACTCCCCTAGATTTCAGACTTGCATAGGCTCTGTAGCCTCTTTGTTTTGGCTAATGTCTCCCATTTGGAATGGCTGTATTTACCAATGCTTGTACCCCTACTGTATCTAGGAAGTAACTATCTTGCTTTTAATTTTACAAGCTCATAGGTGGAAGGAACTTGCCTTATCTCAGATGAGACTTGACTGTGAACTTTTGAGTTAATGCTGAAATGAGTTAAGATTTGGGGAACTGCTGGGAAGCATAATTGGTTTTGAAATATGAGGATATGAGATTTGGGAGGGGCCGGGTGTGGGTAACTCCCAATCTGGGCACCGAGGAAGGAGAGCTAAGCAGACCCCCTGCAAAATTAGTGCCTGAAGAATATCTTACTACTCAGTTATTTCCATATATATATATATATATATATATACACACTATATCTTAGTTTATAGTCAGAGGGATGTCTAGAGCAGATATGGTACAGAGCATGAATTAAGGAAAAGCAGCTATCTAATCATATCTTGTTTATAGTTGGAGGAATGTCTAGAGCAGACACGGTGCACAGCATGAATTAAGGGAAAAACAGTTATACCAGGACAAGAATCTATGGCCCAGGCAGCAGTGTTTATTATCATAAAGATACCCACGGTATGGCAGGCTTGGAGCAAGAATCACTCTCCTGAAAAAAGAGTTGTAGTACCTTGCATCCAGTTCTTGTGAAAGGCTGCCCTTAGACCGGCAATCCCTCGAGAGTCCAGGACTTAAAACCCCTCCAGTATAATCGCACCTTGGTGACTGTGAACCTTGTCAGCCTTGTTGCTACGTACTAACTCAAAGCATCCTCCTATAGAAATCACTGGAAGCTGCCAGCAGGTGACATAGACCCTGTCAGCTCTGTAACTGCTGTACTGACTCAAAGCATCATCCTATAGAATTCCTTAGAGGCAGCCTGCCCCTAGATAAGAAATATTACACACTGCACCCTCTTCTGTGCACGGCCCACCTCCTTGCCTCAGTGACCTGATGGGGGTGGACCCCTTGCTGCACATGGCCCACCTCCTTGCCTTGGTGACCTAATGGGGGTGGGCCCCTTGTTTATTGCTCACATGATTGTCTTGACCCTATCACTATCCTTAAGATTACCTCACTCACTACCCTGCCCCCTAACCTACACCCAATAAATACAGATGCTCCTGGATGTTCAGGGCCTTGCCTGTCTCTGCTTAGGTGGCATTGGCCCCCTAAGCCCAGCTGCACTTTCTTTGTCCTTCTGTGTCCTGTCTCTTTATTTCTTAGATCCAGCACCTCAGTACAGTGACAGGGGCCACCCCACGACCCTGTGGGGCTTGACCCTACACTGGGTATGGAATTAAATGGTTTGGCTGTGTCCCTACCCACATCTCATCTTGAATTGTAACTCCCACAATTCCACATGTCGTGGGAGAAACTTGGTGGGAGGTCAGTGAATTACGGGGGCAGGTCTTTCCTGCACTGTTCCCGTGATAGTGAATGAGTCTCACAAGATCTGATGGCTTTAAAAACAAATTGCCTACAGAAGCTCTCTTCTCTTGTTTGTCACCATGTGAGATGTAACTTTCTCCTTCCAACTTTCTCCTTGATTGTGAGGCCTCCCAGTCATGTGGAACTGTACATTCATTAAACGTTTTTCTTTTGTAAATTGCCCACTCTCTGGTATGTCTTTATCAGCAGCGTGAAAACAGATTAATACAGTAAATAGAGGTAAAGTGAGTAAAAACTCTAGAGAGATTAGAGAAGAAAAAACAATTGTCCTAAAACACAAATAGGAATGTTAAGGATTTGAAGAGGTTTCAAAGCACATGTGCAAAGGCACATAATGGAGACAAAATTTTCTTCGACATAACCTTAGTGAAACAAAGGATAAATGAATCTTATTAACTTAGAAAAATTCTCAGACAGGAAAAGATTTCTTGCCAGAACCATAATTCCATACTGCTCTGATACCCTAAACTGAAGTAAAGAAGTTTCCCTGATGTTCATCTCTACAACAAAATAAAATCAGAAGAAATCTCTCAAAGGTAATGACTCCATCTCAATGCAAGGGACATGAAAATGATGCATTTGCAATTTCACTCGTCTGTTCATCCACATAGGACATTAGTTTGGTTTCCACAGAAAGCCTCCAGAGCCTCACTCCATGCAAGTCCTGGCAAAAGAATGTGGACTGTGTGTCACATAAAGGTTTTCTTGACAGATTGTTATCCTGGGGCAATCCAAAACTCCAAATGTAAGGCCTTGGACTAAACCACCTGATCTCATTTTCAAAACCTTCCAAGTTAGTAACTGTGAAAAATTTAGAGGCTTAGATATTGAACTGTACAGGCTAAAATTTCCAAAATTCAAAAAAGAAATAAGGATGGGAAAGAACGCATTCTTTTAACAAATATTTATTGAGCTTTATTAGCATAGAAATAGTGCTCACCTGAAAACCTCACATGATCTCATCTTGTAAGATTTCTACTTTTCTCAATTTTAAATATTTGCTATTGTAGTATTCCTTATTACATGCCAGAAATTTCCATTTAGGATAAAATGAAGTTTTATGATTTTTGTATTGTGTCCAGAATCAATTTGGAAAGCAGTAAATAATAAATCCATAGAGGTAAAGATTTCAGGGGGCCAAAGAGTGAAGAAACATTCTTTCCATTAAGTGGTAGACAGTTCTGCTTTCAAGTTGAATGGATTTCCTTAGAGGTCAGTACAAGACCTTCCAGGAAATCTCACAAAGTAAGATAGAACTGAGCATCCCTTCAGTTACTTTGCTGTATGTCTCTGAGGTATTTAGAGAAATATCATGTATGACAGCTATGAAACTAGAGTCAGGGACTGTGATGCTACCCTGGGGTATCGAGACTACAAGAGAGATTTTAAGGAAGTTTCTCCCCCATCTGTCTTCCAGCACATAAGAGAAATGAAGAAGCATGTTTTTAGTTTAATATTTAGAGAATAAAGAGAATTACTGCAAGTTTACATCATTGCTACAGGCCTACCATGTTTGCATTTGTATCACTTTTGTGGTATCAAACTCAGTTAATACTCAAAAATAAAACTTTCAATTTTATTATTTTTTATTTTTCTTTCCAGTTATCTCAGAAAGTTTATGTTGAGTCAATCCACAGTTATATAGTTCTGTTTTATACTTGTTGGTTTGAATCAGGTGCTAAAATAGCTTCATACATGCTGATTGGCTGTTCTGTCTTTAAAGCATATTTTATCACTAGAGTTCTCATCCATTTTTTTTCCTTCAACATTTGCAGAAGAAACCAGTTTTTTAATCATTAGGTGTTCCTAGTTTGTGTTTTGCTAATCATGTCCTTATAGGATGATGCTTAATATTTTTCTCTGTCTTTTGTTTTTTTTTGTAAATTAGAAGTTGAATCAATGGGATTTATCACGCTTGGTTTGATTTTCTAAAAGGAAAATTATATGTGTGGGGTGTTCTTCCATCAAGAGGCACACGATGTTTGATTGTCTTTCATTTTGTGATCTTAGCAAATCTTATAAAACCTTCTGTTTAATGCCTAGATTCTTTATTTTAAGAGGGGTTGCAAGATGTTAATAATCTGTTCTATTGTTTCTTCATCTGTTCAGTGGAATGCATCTACAAAGAGAAGCTTCCCCTTACCTACTATTTTGTCATTGTTTGACAATATTTTAAAATATATATGGAAGCTGAGGGCTCTAAATTGTCAGACTTATAGAGCTCCCTAAGTAGTTTCATCAATACCTCACTCATTTTCACTGGTTGAGGGCTTAGAGATAGCTCCTAGAGAGCACTTAGCTGTCTAGAAGAAAACAGCCTACTCCTCATTTTCACTGGAGTTAGTTATGCCCATGTGACTATGTTCTGCCACTAAGGTATAAGTAGAAAGTGTGAGACTGCTTCCATGAAGCCTTCTTAGAGGGCAGCTTTGCTGGCTTCTGACCGCTTCTTCTTTGCCTTTTCCTCATCCTTGGAATGAATATGACGCAGAAGAGATGGCTGGATGTTTTGCAGCCGTATTGGACCAGGAAGTCGGGTCCACACTCTAGAAATGGCAGTTATGAAAGCTATGAAATCCATGGGTCCCTAAAATTCTGCATGTCATATTAATCCTGAGCTGCCCACCCGCAGATTGCTTTTACATGAGACGGAAACAGATTTATATCCTGTTCAAGATACTATATTGGGGGTCCTAAGGGTATTACTAATTTTTTAAAATAAACCTTGAACATTTATTTAGATTCAGAGGGTACATGTGCAGGCTTTTTACCTGGGTATCTTGTGTGATGCTGAGATTTGGGATATAATTGATCCTGTCACCCAGGAATGAGAATAGTACCTAGTAGTTTTTAAACACTTTCCCCCTCCCTTCCTACCCCCAGCAGTCCCCAGAGTCTATTGTTGCTATATTTATGTTCATGAGTACTCAGTGTTTAGCTCCCACTTATAAGTGAGAACATGCATATTTGGTTTCCTGTTCTTGAATTAATTCATTTAGAATAAGGACTCCAGCTGCATGCATGTTGCTGCAAAGGACATGACTTCATTCCTTTTTATGCCTGTGTTGTATTCCATGGTGTACAGGTTCAATATTTTCTTTATCCAGTCCACTGTTGATGGGTACCTAGGTTGATTCCATGTCTTTACTATTGGGAATAGGGTTATGATGAACATACAAGTGCATGTTTCTTTTTGGTAGAGCAATTTACTTTCCTTTTGGTATATACTCAGTAATGAAATTGCTGGGTCAAGTGGTAGTTTAACTTCTTTGAGAAATCTTCAAACTGCTTTCCACAGGAGCCAAGCTAATTTACTTTCCCACCAATGGTGTATAAGCATTCCCTCTTCTCCACAGCCTCACCAGCATCTGCTGTTTTTGACTTTTAGTAATATCATTATGAGAGATGTGAGATGATATGCTATTTCCTTGTGGTTTTGATTTGCATGTCTCTGATGATTCCTGATGTTAAACTTTTCTTCATGTTTATTGTTCCCTTGGATGTCTTCTTTGGCCTACTTTTTAATGTGGCTATTTGGTTTCTGCTTGTTGAATTGTCTAAGTTTCTTATATATTCTGGATAGTAGACCTTTGTTGGATGCACATCTTGCAAATACATTCTCCCATTCTGTCGGTTGTTTATTTAGTCTATTAAAATCTTCAATTTTAAGGAAAGTATGAGATTAGTCAAGAACTTCTGGTGAAGAAAGAACAATTTATTATTTACTTCAGTTCCATCTGAGACAGAAATAAGTTTAAATTATGTTTATTTTAGTGATTTTTAAAACCTTCTGACTACATTGTAAATGTAGGGAAAATATGATGAAAACAACTGGTTATATAATTAATGACGTTATGGATGGAAAAAAATTATTGGAGTATTTCCAAAATGTTAGAGACATCTTAAATAAGAAGGTATCTTTTACAATCCTGTTTGTCTTTCTACATAGGCCATAGCAGGAGCTTAATGTGTGAAATAAACATCTTATTTGATCTGCATCTGTGACAGAGAACATAACTGGAGACAATTTACATCACAATGCAGAGCATTGTTGGGGCTCAATAAGGGGCTTTCTTTTTTCTTAGAAGTCAAGCTATACATAAACTTAGGGCACTTTGAAACATGATGGGACAAACATAACCTTTATTCTTAATTCTTGACATGCAAATCTATGCAGAAACATACTAATAATGTTTGTAAAGAGTTGAATCAAATTTAGCAAAACAATCAGTGAGGGAGTGTTTTTTTTTTCCTATTGCAGAACTATGATAGTTTTTCTTTTTCTTCTACAATGCGTTCTTTTTTTTTTTTCTGGGAACACTTGGATGGCAAGGTTTTATAACAAATCCAAGATTGTGGATTACCTATCTGGTTGGATCATGACCAGATTCCTGATCCATGGAACTCAAAGAAGTTAAATTGATCTCATCCTTAATCACTATCAGGAAGATAGTAGAAGCTCAATAAATACTCGTTGAATAAGAGAATGTATAGACCCTGAAAATAGGCAGACACAGAGCATCTAGATGTATGAAAGGACACTGCAGACTCTTCTAGTTTTCAAAGCACCTCAGATTCTATGTCAACAAAATGGAAATTTTCAGAGTACTCTGCTATCTGGCAATTCTCCTACTTCAGGATGAGAGGCATTTATAATAAGCGATGGAAACAGAAACTACATTTTATGCATGACAGAAAATATTTTATTTGGGGAAAGAATGATAACATTTCCTTTTTGATTAACTATGGTTAAAAATAACATGGCTTATGTTTTTAAATAATTAGTTTCATTTATCCATCTATCCATCTATCCATCTACTTATTCAATCAATATATTAGGCCTTGACCATGTGTTAGGTACTGTTTGGCACTGGCAATAGAAAAGTTAGTAAGATACATTTTTTCCCTCAAGAATTGACTCCCTCTAGGGTAGATACTATCTAATCAAATGATTGAAATAAAGCATTATACATGCTATCAAAAGTGTGCTGTAAGACAGAGTGGTACCACATAAAGACAGTGATCAAGGTTTCAGAGGGGACAAAAGAAATTTGAGCTGGATATTGAAGGATAAACATGAGCTTGCCAGGCTAACATGAAGGATAGGGTATTCCATGCACTGAAAAACAGCATATTCAAAAGCATGGGGCATGTATCCGAATGACACATTCAAAAAACTCTAAGTGTATCATGTTAACTGGGACAAGAGAAAAACTGCGAATGAAGTTGGAGAGATAGGAAGAGCATGCATTTTATCAGAAAGTAGTGAAGAGTGACTTAGAAATTTTATAGAAGGACAAGTTCCTTTCTGACTTTAGAAAGATGATCCTGTAAATATAACAGGAAGGAATAAATTGGGACTACTGTACCATGTTGAAGAGTATTAAAACAGTGGGTAAAAATATGAGACTCCATAGAAATGCAGAAATAGAGATGTTAAAGAAGAGGTTGACCCCCAGATTTCTGGCTGATTTCTTTCATTGAAGTAGGGGGCCAAAGAAACAGAAAAGATTTTGGAAAAATAAGGTACTTTGGGACATGTGTGGATTTTGGAAAAGTGAATAAGTTTTATGTTTGTGTTACATTAATATGAATGGGTGCAGTAGTATGACACATATAGTTTTGTGGATAAACTAAATACAAATAATGGGCAGGCATATAAGTCATAGCTAAAAGTGAACTTTCCAGACTGGTTCCTTAAAGACTGTTTTTCTACTCAAATATCCTGATTAAGTATCCTGTGAAAAGTGTATCTGTCCTAAGTCCTGTTGCATCTAACATTCTCTCCAAGCTCTCTCTACCTTCCAAACCTAAGATTCTAATTTGTTGGTTTTCTGATGCAGACTATTTGTTTTAATCTATTTCTTGTTTTTCTGCCCTTACCCGACTCCCAGCCTCCTACACCATCAGAAAGGTGGGAAATATTACTAAGATGGAGATGAAAAAACCCAGTGGGCAGTACCTCTGGTTAGCGGAAAACTAAAAGCTCACCATTATCAGAATATCCAGAAATATGAAAGGTGATGTCATGAAACATTGTCTTTTGGGTACAGTTACCCAAGAGGTCACAGACTCTTGTGCAAAGTATCCAGTCTTTTCACTTATTTTTACCATATCCTATATGGAGCCGTAAATCTCAAGAACCAAGCCTGAATGAAGGCTCCTGGAAACTATACCAACTAGACAGCTAATGTTGAACTATGCATTTATTACCCAGACCATGTGTTCAGAGAGGAAACTAAGGATGAAATTGAATATAATATCTAAGTATAATATAATATATAACTGGATGGAGTCTTGAGAAAGAAAAATGTGAGAGGTGGGAAGAAAATCAGAAAACAGTGTGTCATGAAAGTCATGTTGCCTATAAAAATATCTTCCCCATAGTCATGCAAAACCTAAACAAGGCAAAATCTCATGAGCATTTGAGTACATTTGATATTAGGCTGAATATTCCATGCCTCAGAGTTATACAGATTATAAAACAGATTTCTTAATTATAGTGACTTTGGGAAAAAAAGAGTGCTTTATCCTAGTCTTCATATTCTCAGCAACTGAGGTGAATAGGTCTCACTTACTGTGGGATTAATAATTCCAAGGGGAATAAAATCAGTAAAATATTTTGAATATAATTAGACTGAATTTTTCACACAGATGCAATCTGAAAAATCTGGAAGAGGTACACAAAATAGCACAAAGAGTAAAAATTTAGAAGACTGATATCAAAATAATTCCCTTCAGAGTACTCATGGTTTTTCTTTTTCACATAAAATTGATCAGGGCACTTTTCAGCATGGTCAGAATCAAGGGATAGAGAGGATGAATGAAGGAATCCAGGTCTCATTCAAAATCCAGTTCTCCTATTGAAATTGGAGCTGAACTTGTCAAAGTCTGAAGAAAACAATGTGTATGGGAATCAAGTTATAATTGGAACCTGTAGAGTTTAGCTAAAGTTTGTGTCACTTAAAAACTTAAAATTTTGGCTGGGTGCAGTGGCTCACACCTGTAATTCCAGCACTTTGGGAGGCCAAAGTGGTAAGATAATGAGGTAAGGAGTTCGAGACCAGCCTGATCAATATGATGAAACTCTTGTCTGTACTAAAAATACAAAAATTAGTGGGATATGGTGGCATGCGCCTGTAATCTCAGCTACTCAGGAGGCTGAGACAGGAGAATCACTTGAACCTGGGAGGTTGCAGTGAGCTGAGATGGTGCCATTGCACTTCAGCCTGGGCAACAAGAGTGAGATGCCATCTCAAAAAAAAAAAAAAAAACACAAAAAAAAACCCTTAAAATTTAAAAAATATATAAAAAACAAAAAGATAATTTCTATGTATGTGTATTTATTTTTGCATAAATTATTTTAATGCTTAATGGCTTAAATAAAAGATTTTTGAATCATAATTTCTATTGGTCAGGAATCTAGCCATGGCTTGTCTGGGTCCTGTGTTTCTGGACCTTTCACAAGGCTGCAGTTAAGGTGTCAGCTGGTACTATAGTCTCATTTTAATGCTTGACTTGGGATAAATACACAAAAGGGATTTTGGCAGGGTTCAGCTTCTCACGAACTTTTTGCTGGAGGTCTCCTCTGGTACCTTGCCATGTGGGTCTCTCCATATTGAAACTCACAATCTGACAGCTGGCTTTCTTCAGAGAAACCAAGGAAAAGGACAAGAAAGTAAAAATAGGAACAAGTCACCATCTTCTTAAATTTAATCTTGGAAGTGGTATCCTGTAATTTTTGCCATATTCTATTTATAAAAAGTAAGTTAGTACGTCCAACCAATATACAAGAGGAAGTTATCACAGAAAAGCATGAAGACCAGTAGACAGGGATCCTTCAGAACCATTTTAGTCATCCTACCACCCTACAAAAAGTAAAATTTGTTTTACTGAATTTTAGAAATAAAACCATTCCTGCTTTTTCAGAGGGTTTCTTGATTTTTAAAAATTAATTTATATAATTTCTTTAAAGATTATTGACACTACTACCATTTGGTTCCTGGACTCAGGTAGTCTATCACTATTTATTTATTAATATTTATTGTAAATACTTTATCCTGAAGGATATAATTATTTCCTCATGGGGTATTACCTCAAACTGTGCCTCAGCAGCATGTCTAAAAGACCATTCGTGGCCAGGCATGGTGACTCACACTTGCAATCCTAGCACTTTGGGTGGCTGAGGTGGGCAGATCACCTGAGGTGAGGAGTTCAAGACCAGCCTGGCCAACATGGAGAAGCCCTGTCTCTACAAAAAATTACAAAAATTAGCTGGGCATGATGGCAGGTGCCTGTAATCTCAGGTACTTGGGAGGCTGAGGCTGGAGAATCACTTGAATCTAGGAGATAGAAGTTGCAGTGAGCTGAGATGGTGGCACTGCACTCCAGCCTGGGTGACAAGAGCGAAACTCTAACTCAAAAAAAAAAAAAAAAAAGACCGTTTGATTGTTTTTATCAAGCTGGCACTTTCTGGGTGCTGTGGTATGTGATAGACCAGTAGATCCCATGATCTTCTGTCCATTGTTGTACCGTATTTGCTGTGAAGTAGGTCTTTTAGTTTGATGTGATATTGTGCAGAACTCAGTGTCAGTGGTCCACATTCTCTGTAGATCCTCAAAAGTGTTGCTGGTTGAGGCTCTGTGGGCAGCAAAGGAAAATGCATCCTTGGAATACTTATCAATTTCAGTCAAGAGGTATTGCTTCCAGAATGGAATGGATTCAAGAGAGTTGGTTGCCACCACATTGGCCTCCTCAAGGTATGGTACCGTGTCAAAGGTTCACCACTGATGTTTGTTGCTGGCAGGTAGGATATTCAACAGTGGTTAATGGGAGTCTTTGTGCAGAGAGCCCATACTGTTGGGTCTGAATATAGCTACCATCCCTGTCACCAGGGTTACCTCATTCATTTGTCTAATTTGCCAGTAAGACTGGCCAATAACAGTTAGCTGATATCAGTTGGATTTGCAATTCTATCTAATGTGTTGTTAAGTGCTTCTTCAAAGATGGATCTATTTTTGAAAGTATAAATGAGAGACACAAAAATCTTCATACTATATGCCATCCACATGCCTCTTTCACAGGCCTCCTTGTCCTAATCTTCCTAACTTTATCCTCCAGGCCCATGACCAATCTATTCAGCTATTCACTGTTGCCCATGAGTTTGTCTACATTTTAGTCCTGGATGGTAGTGGTCTAGCCAGTTGTCCCAATATCCCTGAGGGTTTTACGTGAGTGATTACAGTAAACTGCATTTACAAAAGTGACAAAGTTGTGAGTCTTACTATGTATTCTATTCCCGTATATTTAGGAACTCCACAAATCTTTCAGTGCTTTAAGTGCTATTAGCCCATCAAAATTCTAAGGGACCAAACTCCCTAGAGCCCTTTAATTTTTCTGAGAAGATGTAGTAGAGGCCACCTAAGATTTTTTAAACATCTTAAAGAAAGCACAAGAAAGCTACCCCTTGATTTTGTCTATGCCTCTAGGCTACATTTTAAAGACCCTGATTTTATCTTGTCCCAAGGCTGTATATTAATTTGATACTATTTTACTGTCTGACAAGATTAGAGAGGCTGACAAATTTTAAAAGGAGTTTTGCAAACAACATATTTTAGTATTTCTCTCTATTTTTTAAATTCTGTTTATTACTGTTACTGAATAGTTCTTTTCTGGTCTAATTTCTCCCTTCTAGTACCTATTCAATCCAACTAAATGGAATTACATCCCTCTTTCTGTACTGTCTGGAATCCACCTTGCCCAAGTTTACAAATTAATTGTAATTTATCAATCTTCCAGATGATCACACCTAACAGTTTTTACGGATATCTTATGACTACAATTATACACTCTACCATTTTCTAAGCTTCTTAAATCAGCTTCCTTGTTACTTACTATTCAGTCCTAAAATTAATGACTCATGTTTTAGTTTTTTGATTTATTAGCACTCCACTTCAAGTACCAACATTTGCAGCAGACAACTTTTGCTGTATAACAACCACAGAAATCATTGGCATACCAAAACAATAATTCATCTTTTAAGCACTTTACTTATTATTGGGAGTACCTCTGCTTTTGTCAGTTCGATTCATTCATGTGTCAGTGGACCTATTGAGTTTTTTTGGGCTCACCTGTGTAGCTCCACTTCAAACAAATGTCTGTGGATTGGCCAAGCAACTTTGTTAAATGAGTCTCACAATATCCTTGGACCAGAAAGCTAGTCAGGGCATGGTATTTTTATGGCAATAGCAAAGGTGCAAGAGAATGTGTCTAACCACATGAGCACACTTCAGTCACTACATGTTGAAAAAGCCTTTGCTTTTAACATCCCATTGGCCAATCCCATTGACCAAAACAAGTAATCGCATTGCTCAAGCTCAGAATCTAGGGTCAGGGAAGAACATGCTTTGCTTTGTGGTAGAAATTGTAAAATTACATAGAACAAGGTGTTGAGAAAAAGGCAAAATCTGCTTTACTATCAAAGCCCTTTGGTGAAAAAGACAACAAATTTGGTAAATATTATATTCAAAAATGCCCATAAGCATCCAGGATCTATCCAAGAGGCAACTGAGGCCAAAGTTTTATTGATGTCAGAGTTAGGAAAATAGATTTGGGCAGCACTGGTATATAGCTATGTACCAATTTTGCAAACATTATGACAAGGGCAAAAGGAATGACATCTTTGATTAAATACAAAAGCATGGAAGTAGATAGCAGAAAAGTTATCAGAGGAGGCTAAGTATAAAATAAAGCACAAATGACTTGTGTTGTAGAAACAGAAAAAAAAATCTAGAGGAGGAAAGAGGTAATAAAACTTGCAGAAAGGTCAATAAAGCCAAAAGCTGGAAAAGGATCATTGTATTTGTAATTAAGGGGTCTTATTCCCATATTAGAGACATACGAAGCAGTTGCATAATTTGTACATGGTTTAATGATATCCAAATACAGATCATGTATCATATCTGACTTAAGGGCTGCCTGCCTTCAGACCAATTTAATAAACATAAAACCTTGGCCATCATGTTCCTAGGAGCAAGTTAAATATTAAAATTCTTTGATATCTGTGTCTAAGAAATTCTTACAACTAGATGCATTTGAAAGGAGAGTAATCCCAATTACATAAGCTGAAAGAAAAATTAGTCTGGGAATGCTTCTTCAGTCTCATTTACAATAGAGGTAATAAAAAATAATTAGAATAAAGCACATTAGGAAGAAGAAATTCCCCAAGTATCTCCTACCAACTTTGATTCTGTGTTCTAGGGAAACTCATCTAAATGAGAAAACGAAAATGCAATGCACCAGAAATTTTTTAAAAAATCATAAGAACTATAAGTAAATGTATTTAGCTATTTGTTTCCTACAGAAGAATGCCCAATGATATAAGTTCAAATTTCATACATAAAAGAGACATGGTGTTAGATTCTGTCCCATTAGTAATAATTTGCTTTCTATTCAAATCCAGTGTTTTCAGATAGATTAAGTACTGAAGAGAATAGTGTACATGGAATTTTCCTAGCTTTTAGCAAAGCTTTGTCTCCTTTTTTTAAATAGACATGGCAACAAACATAAAGTGACTTTGGCCACAAAGGTTGATTTTATGTACGCAGTTGTTGTTATGGGTTGAATTATGTGTCCTCAAGAAAGGTATGTTGAAGTTCTACTTCCCAATATCTCAAAATGTAAGTTGGGTTCTTAGTATATTTTCTGTTACTTATAACACAATATCTGAAACTGGGCAATTTACCAATAAAAGAATTTATTTCTTACAGTTATAAAGACTGAGAAGTTCACGGTTACAGGGCTAGACCCGGTGAGGGCCTTCTTGCTGGTGAGGACACGGATTTTCTCCTGAGCCCTAAGGTCCTGTAGAGCATTACATGGTAAGGGGGTTGAGCATGCTAGCTCAGGTCTTTCTTACAAAGCCACCAGTCCCACTGCCATGATAGCCAATTAATCCATTAATCCATGAGTGGATTAATCAACTCATGAAGGCAGAGCCCTCATGACCTAATCACCTCTTAACCACCTCATCCTTCCATACTGCCATATTGAGGATTAAGTTTCAGTATGAGTTTCGGAGGAGACAAATATTTAAATCAGCACATTTGGAAATAGATTTGTTGCAGCTGTAATTGGTTAAGATAAGGTGGAATAGGATGAGCTCCTAAACCATTATTACTGGTGTCCTTATAAGAAGATGGCCATGTAAAGATGGAGACACAGGAAGAAGGCCATTGAAGATAGTTTTAGAATGACACATCTACCGCTAAGGAACATCACAGTTTAATAGCAAACCACCAGAATCCAGAAAGAGGCAAAGAGGGATTTCCCTACATGTTTCAGAGGGATTATAATCTTGCCAACATCTTGATTTCAGGCTCCTACTCTCCAGAAATGAGAAGAAATTTAATTTCTATTGTTTTAAGTCACCTAGTTTGTGTTACAGTAGCCCTGGGAAAATAATACAACAGCAGGTCACAACTTGACTGAAGATAAACAATTTAAACATAATCTACATTATATATAAAGAATTTGTTTAACAACTTAAAGATGCCCATTCACAAAATGATAAGTAGCTGTACCTACATATAAAAATTGAATTATCAAAGTCATTGGTGAATATTAAAAAGTGAGGATGTGGATTAGCAATTGGTTGATACATATTACCCACAAACACTCTCAATTGATTATATGACAATTTTTAACAAGAAAATGTGACATGTGGTAATAAAGATCAAGGGCTTTGAAGACAGTCATGTCTTGAAGATCCAGCTCCATCATTAACTAGCTGTTTGATCTCAAGCAGTTTATTTGATTCTCCTAAATCCAGTTTTCTCATCTGCAAAATGAAGAGTCTAATGCTATCTTTCCTACAGAGTTCACATGAAGACTATAGAATCCATTTTTTAAAGCATAATGCTAGAGCATAGTAAGAATTAATGTTGTTATGATTCTTACTTGGTAACCTGATACATATTTGTTTCATTTTAGAAATTTTCAATCCTCAGTATTACAAATCAGCCTATTCTCCTTTCACTTTTTTCTGGCCTACCAGTTTCATACTATTCTTTCTTTCATCTAGGCTGCAAAGATGAAGTGTACCCTCTGGCTTGGGACTTGGCAGAGAAGTATGCAATATTGTGGGAAAATGTACAATCTGTAGTCAGACAGATCTGATCTCCCTCATTTGCTAGCTGGGAAGACTCGGGCAATTTATTTGGCCTCTCAAAGTATCTTCAGTTCTTCTGTAGAAAAAAATTAAAATAAATCCACCTTTTTGGGACTATTAATTGCAAAACATAGACAAAATTATCCTGCACATAGGACAGGCTCAGAAGTTGGTAGGCAGACCTCCCCAAACCCTCAATCGATTCAGTCACCAGGTTCACTTTAATGTCATTCTGATGGCTGCTAGTTTGTCAGGGCCTTGCCTCATGATGGAATCGCTGAAACGACTTCCTAAACTGGTTCCCCTGGCTTTGATCTTTCCATCCAGTCCTACGTAACCCATGTACTGTGAATGGAGTGGACGTTACAGTATTATCATGCTTTGTAAAAGAACACATAATCACCATTTTAAATGTTATTTACTTTAAACCTTTCATTCTCACTTGCAAAAGCCTTTGCAATCTAGTTCCATCTCATTATGGTGGGCATTGTAATGCCTTGCCCAGATCTCCATCAAAGGACTTGTTGCCCCAGCTGCAAGCAGTACTGATGGCAGACATTCTTCAGTTGCCAGTCTTTAGAGATAGCCTCACATGCAGAGCCAATTTTCCCAAGGTTATGTCCCTTCCCAGAGTGTTCCATATTCAATGACTCATCAATACAGGCAGAAAAATCGTGACTAATTTGGCCTGTAACTCTGAAAAGGCATTCAGCTCCAGAGCTCTCCAGGGTGGGCTGAGGCCATGATCAGGGTTACATTCTTCACTTCTGCCCACACCTGCTTTGTCTTCTCTTTTTCACAGATGTTGATACCAAAGACTGTCCCTAATGAGAGCCTTGATCAATAAACTCCATCAGAGTTTGCCTCCTGGCAAACTGAATCTGCAACATTCTCCTAAGCCAACTTTGTTTCCTATAAGTCACCACCATAAACGGCATGCCTTTCTTCTCTCTTTAGCAAGCTAAACACACTCATGCAATCATTTATTTATGTATTCATTTATTTGCTTTTAAACATGCATTAAACACGCTTTCTTCCCTACAGGCTTCTTTTTCTATGGATTGGGAGAGGAAAACAAACATGTAAAATAAATGTGAATAATACAAGATAATTTCTCCTGTAGATGTAGGTATGAAGGCCAAATGGACACAAATGAGAAACTAGAAATTACTAATGCAGTGCTGTTTTACAGGTAACTGCAGATTCTCTTCTCTTCTTATGGAAATACTATTTGTGTGCTAATAACAAACTCAAGATTCACTTCTTCTAGGGAGTTTCTCCCGGCATGTCATTTCACTTCACTTATATAGGTTTTTACTGCCAATTAGAGAGATCTTTCTAGTTAGAATAACATTACTTTTAACTCTAAATATGTGCCTATAAGAGACAAAGTATAAAGTACAGAGTTCCACTGAATTTATTGAAATGATAATATGCCAAAGTTAACCATTTTCCCAAATTCCTTAGCAGGCTGCACAACTTTCTAGAATGTATAGAAAGGGCAATAAGAGATTTTAAGATAAAACAAGAAGATTTCCTTAGAAGAAGGTTTGTTATTTGTCAAAGATAAAATAATGTTGACTTCTACATCTCTGCAGAAGTGTTCTCTGTCTCCACATCTGCAGGGAAAAACAGGGAATTAAAAGCAGTTGAAAAAATAACAAAAGTTAATTTTGAGTTTACCTGCAAAATTGTCATTGACTGCTCCATTACCAAATTTTCCATCTATGTCAAAGTGACCTGATATCTTCTTAACCAGAATCGGTGAATAAATAAAAAGTCCAACAAATATGTAAAATAAAGAACTTATGAATAAGTTAACAGAAATGACCTGCAGTTTCTTTCCCATTGGAAGTCTCATTTTTTGCATATGTATACTGTGAACATGACACATTACAAGGTTTGCCTCTGAATTTTTTGGATTAAAGGAGTAGAAGTTGCTAAAATAAGAGCAGACAGGTAATTAACAAGCCACATCTCATGATTCCTGGGAATTGCTACCACATACGGAAGTTCCCCTTTAGAGCTTTTCCCAAAGATAACTGCATTTTCAGAAATTATATATTAAAGGTTATTCTCTATTACTGTACTTATAGAACATTTTATTGATAATTCTGCCAACAGCCATGTCTAAACACCATTCCTGTATGAGGTTGCTCTAAAATTAATACTATACTCAGTAACTGTCCTATGTTTTCTGGCAGCATCTCAACCATCTGAAGAGAAGATATTTAACAAAATTATAGATATTCTGCTTCTGATGAGCACACTAATCAATTTCCCTTTAAGACACTTAAATGTAACCTTAAATAAGTACAAATTCTTGTCTTTTTTATTATAGGTGCAGGTAACACTAATAACTTTGAAATATAAAATTATAGGGAGATGACTGCTCCACCACTATTAGACTATGATAAACTATAAGAAAGGGCATTCCGCTGCCAAGAATATTTCCAGTACAATGAGATTCTTACTGATTGTCCAAGACTTTTAACAAAGCATTGATATTGTAACTGTTAGTTTGAGCCTTGCTGGATTCTGGAATGAATGGTGAAGGAAGAGCTGAAGCAGCACATCAGGATTTGGAATAAAGCAATGATAGGAGTGATAAACTTAAATGTAATTCTAACATTTAAATTCAAATGTGATCTTATACTGATCTCTTTAGTTTACTGCTTACAGTTAACCTAGATATTAGTAATTAAATGCAACCATAGAAAGGTACATTTCTGTAGAAACTGAACAACTTGGCAGTGATACAATTCATTGAAGTCTCCTTTTTTATACCCTTTGCATCTGTCTTTTTTAGTACATTTGTATACACAGAGGAAAAAATAGTATTGTTAGGAGCAATCTTCCGATGGCAGGATTGTAAATTGGATGAAAATATTTAATTTGCTGGTACTTAATTCCTGGGAACTTGAAAGCAGGCTGATGAAAGGAAATGGGAAAAATGAAAGAAGATAAAGGAAATGGTCTTTCTAAAGAGGCTTTGGTTTCTCTTGCGTTTTTTAAGGTCTAGAGTCTGAGACACTAAGTCTTATTTGTTGGTTGAACTTTCTTTTTCCTTTAGTGACAAAATAAGCAAAATCTGCAGGGCATGCTCTACAGAATTGGAATAAAGAATGTGAGGAACAGGAGCTAAAACCTATAAATAATCCCCAAACTATAAATATCTCCCCAAGATGTGTCATCTTAAAAAATGAATACAAAGTTTATTTAAGTTTATAAATTCTTGATACTTGGCACCTCTTTATAGTGAGAAATTCTACAAAACACTAAGTGTAGCCTAAGTTCTTCCTGTGATTCCTGTAATAAAATATAAGGTTCTTTGAGTTAGGATACCATATATGATGTAGTTTTGCCCATTTAGAATATATAGGTAGGTATTTATATGTATTTATCTGTGACCGAGAAGTCAAAAGAAAGGATAGGCTGGTGTAGTGACTGATGCCTGTATTCCCAGCATTTTGGGAGGTCAAGGCGGGTGGATCACCTGAGGTCAGGAGTCTGAGACCTGCCTAGCCAACATGGTGAAATCCTGTCTGTACTAAAAACAGAAAAAATTAGCCAGGCATGGTAGCATGCACCTGTAATTCCAGCTACTTGGGAGGCTGAGGCAGGAGAATCCTTTGAACCCAGGAGGCAGAGGTTGCAGTGAGCTGAGATGGCACCACTGCACTCCAGCCTGGGTACTCCAGAGCAAGACTCCATATTCAAAAATAAAAAAAGGTTTAAATCCCTGGCCAACCAGTTAAATTCCTCTAACTGTAAAAGGCTTATTTTCTTAGCTGGAAAATATAGATAAAGGTTTCCCTCTCATTGGCTTTTTATCAATCAGATGATGCCTGTAGGGTGTTTAATGGAGTGTTAAATATAAAATAATCGTTCATTATCTAGTGGTTACTATTGCTGTTGTCGCTTTTTGTGTTACTCCATTTTGCATTATTATAAAGGAATACCTGAGGCTGGATAATTTATAAAGAAAAGGGGTTTAATTGGCTCATGGTTCTGCTGGCTGTGTACAAATCATAGTGCCAGCATCTGCTTCCAGTGAGGGCCTCAGGAAACTTCCAATTATGGTGGAAGGCGAAGGGGAGTCAGAGTGTCACAGGATAAGAGAAGGAGCTAGAAAGAGATGGAGAAACAGAGATAATGAAGAGGTCCCAGGCTCTTTTTAAATAACCAGTTCTTACATGAATTCCAGAGTGAGAACTCTCATTACCGTTAAAAGGACACCAAACCATTCACGAGGGACCCATCTCCAGGACCCAAACACCTCCTGCTAGACCTAACATTGGGGGTCCCATTTCAACATGAGATATGAAAAGAACAAACATCCAAACAATATCAGTTTATATTTGATTACCCAGTACAGATTATTTTCTAATTATTTCACATTTATTTACTAATTTAGCATGTATGTGCCAGATGCATTAAAAGCATGTTACAAAATTAAACATTTGTAATACAACAGCTCAGTTGATACTATTATTATGTACATTTTACAGGTGAGAACACTAAGACACAGAGAAATTAAATAACTTACTCAAGACCACACAATTTATGACTGGCAGAGCCAGGATTCAAACTTAGATAATTGGGTTTCAGAGTCTACCTTCTCCACCACAATATAATGATACCTCTCACATCATAACTATATCCTCCGTCCAACTAACTTTCAGGTTTGTTGAAAACAAACTCATTTGAAATCATTTCCTTTGGCTTCTAACATAGTCCTAAGGACAAGGTAAGTACTTTCTAAGCACATATTAATTGATTGACAGAAATGGATCTATTTCCTGTGGCCAGACTACAGCATAATGTTTCAATTTTAAAGATAAAAAATATGTATTTGTAGAACTTACATTTTAAAACATAAAAATGTAATGCTTGGCTAGACACTTAGTCATTGTATGTTGATAGAGCTTGTTTATACATTATTCTATTTGGTTGTGGTTGTCATGTTTTTATGGCAAATGCCAAGTGTTATAGCAATATTTTTGTATTTTACAGCTTTGGAAATTTTATTGTATTAGTGAAATTGCCAAGTTTTCTTAACACGTCTGAGTAGACCTGGGGCAAGAAACCTCTAATTCATCAGGCTAACCACCAAGAGCCTAACTTATGAGGAGCCAAGATTTTGCTAACAGAGAAAAAGCAAATTAGTAATGTCCAACTGTGTGATTCCTATGATGTGTAGCTTTTGTACTTTTCTGTCTAAATAAATATCTAGTGGCATATACATGCCGTCATTTAGGCTGTCTCTAATGCCATCATCTGACCTGGTATCTTCCCTTTGACAGTTACTAAATTCTTAATTGATTTTGCTGCATGTCAAGTATAATTCCATTGAAATTGGGGTCTGAAAAAAGCATAGGATCAACATAAAGGAAGAAGTTGAGAACTAAAACCAGAAACCAAAAGTGTATTTTCTGCTATTTAATGACTAAACAAAGTAGCTGTATAGCATCACATTGGTCACTTGAGAAGGGTTTTCACACTCAACCCACCTGTTTCCCATTGCGTACATTAGATTTTCTGCCATTCCCCAGTATGGGACATTAGTCATGGCCTATTCACATTTTTTGATCCACCCCCATTTCATCTTTGCCTATATTATACCCTACTACAGATGCACATTTGTCTGTTCTTTCTTGTTACTAGCCGTGGATGCTACTCCATGGTTATTGGGATATTGTTGATGGCTTTTTAGTCTTTGTGTACCCAAAGAATTGTTTTTGCGGTAACTTCAGTTTAAATGGATTTTCCCAGCAGCACTCAGCTCTGATCCAAAACTTCAACATGAAGTTGAGAACACTCTCTGGAGCTATAAAACTAATGCCTTGCCTCATACTTTCCTATAGCCTACTCAATTCTCCAAATGCATTGGAAATTTACAGCTTACTTTGCTATCATACTTGTTGCATACACTACTTGTTTCACTTCAGAAGAAAAGGTAAAGCATATTTGGGAAGAAATAAGATACAAGCACAGACAATTGCTCCCATGAGAAGATATTCTGTCTGGGCATCTAACTGAATCTACATGTATGATGGTTTTTAAAGGTAGTAGAGGAATGTTTAAGTGACTATTTGTTAAACTCAAGATTGAGGGACAATTTTCTAAAATATAAAACCAAGTAAAATGTCATTAAGGAAAACATTTTAGTTGTATAACATCACAAAGAAATAATAAAAAGATACATTGGAAGTAGGGAAAATTATTTTAGTATATCAGGCAGATCATTGCAAGAAATCTTCCAAGGTGAACAGAACGGTTAAAATTTAAAAAGGAGGGAGAAAGACAGGTGAAGGAGTGATAAAAATGTACAGGAAATCATTAGGAAGTCACTTTAAAATGTAATCAGTAAAATGAATGAGAAATAATGAACTTCATTAGCAATCCAATAAATTCAAATCAAATTAAATGAGATTTTTTTTTCAAAAATTAGGCTGGCAAATAAAATATTGATAACTAAAAATAAAAAGGATAATAAAAATGATAATACATCAGTGCCAGAGCTAACATTTTGTAGGCCAATTTAGTAATAAGTACCACAATTTTTAATGTGCAGATACATTGATCTATAAATGTCACTTCCAAAAATTTAACTGAAGGAAATAATTAGACATATTGTAAGTGATAAATGTGCAAGGAAATACACAGGTGAATTATTTATGGTAGCAGAAGATAGCATTAGCCTAATGCTCATTAACACTATTTAGTTACATACTGTAGATCAGCACGATTTTAAAAATACTCAGAAGAAAAAATAATACATGTAGCTTTCTTCTAAATGTGTTAAAATCATATTAGGTGGGTACTTTCACCAAGATGGCCAAATAGGAACAGCTCCAGAGTGCAGTTTCCAGCAAGAGTGATGTAGAAGGCAAGTGATCTCCGCATTTTCAACAGACGTACCACATTCATCTCAATGGGACTGGTTGGACAGTGGGTGTAGCCCAAGGAAAGCAAACCCAGGCAGGGTTGGGGGGTTGCCTCACCTGGGAAGTGCAAGAGACTGGAGAACTTCCCCTCCTATTGAAGGGAGGCCATCAGGGTCTTTTCCAGACACTTCAGCACTTGGGCTCAGATACTGCGCTTTTCCCATGGTCTTTACAACCCAGAGACCAGGAGATTCCTGCCGGTGCTGATAACACCAGCATAGCAGGTTTCCAGCACAAAACTGGGAGGCCGTTTTAGCAGGCACCATGGGTTTCCAGCACAAAACTGGTTGGCTGTTTTAGCCAGTGCCTGGAACACCTGCAAGACAGAACTGCCCATTCCCCTGAAAAAAAAGGGGCTGAAGGCAGAGACCCAAGTGATCTGGCTCGGTGGTTCCCACCCCCACAAAAACCAGCAAAATGAGTCCCACTGGCTTGAGATTTTCCCAGTCAGCACAGCAGTTTGAGCTCAACCAAGGACACTTGAGCTTGGTGGGTGGGGGAGATGTCCGCCATTACTGAGGAAGTTCTACCCTTGCCTGTGTAAACAAAATCACAAAGGAGTTTACACAGCAGCTGAGCAGAACCCGCAGCAGCTCAGCAAGGCCTCTGCAGGCAGACTGTGACTGGACTCGCTCCTTGCTGGGCAGGGCATCTCTGAAAAAAGGCAACAGCCTATCAGGGCCTTATAAATAAAGCCCCATCTTCCTGGGTCAGAGAACCTGGGAACAGGGGTGGTTGTGAGTCCCACTTCAGCAGACTTAAATATCCCTGCCCAGCAGCTCTGAGAGGAGCAACAGAGCTCCCAGTATAGCACCTGAGCTCTGACAAGGGACAGACTGCCTCCTCAAGTGGCTCCCTGACCCTCATATATCCCAAGAGACACCTCATACAGGAGAGTTCTGGCTGACAACTGGCAGATACCCTCTGGGATGTAACTACCAAAGGAAGGAACAGGAAGCAATCCTTGCTGTTCTGCAGCCCCTGTGGGTGATTCCCAGGCAAGCAGGTCTGGAGTGGATCTCCAACAGCCCTGCAGCAGAGGAGCCTATTAGAAGGAAAACTAAAAAATAGAAATAGCTTCAATATTAACAGAAAGGATGTCCACTCAGAGACCCCATGCGAAAGTCACTAGCTACAAAGATGAAATGTAGATAACTCCACGAAGACAGGAAGAAACCAGCACAAAAAGGATGAAATCACCAAACACCAGACTCCTTCTTCTCCTCCAAGGGATCACAACTCCTCACCAGCAAGGAAACAAAACTGGATGGAGAATGAGTTTGACAAATTGGCAGAAGCAGGCTTCAGAAGCTGGGTAATAACAAACATCTCTGAGCTAAAGGAGCATGTTCTAACCCAATGCAAAGAAACTAAGAACATTGAAAAAAGGATAGAGGAAATGCTAACTAGAATAACCAGCTTAACATAAACGACTTGATGGAACTGAAAAATACAGCACGAGAACTTTGTGAAACATACACAAGTTTCAATAGCTGAATCCATCAAACAGAAGAAAGGATATCAGAGATTGAAGATCAACTCAATGAAATAAAATGAGGAGGCAAGATTAGAAAAAAAAAGAGTGAAAGAAACAAACAAAGCCTCCAAAAAATATAGAATTATGTGAAAAGACCTAATCTGTGTTTGATCAGTGTACCTGAATGTGACGGGGAGAATGAAACCAAGGTGTAAAACACTCTTCAGGATATTATCCAGGAAAACTTTCCCAACCTAGTAAGGCAGGCCAACATTTGAATCCAGGAAATACAGAGAACACCACAGAGATATTCCTCAAGAAGAGCAACCTCAAGGCACATAATCATCAGCTTCACCAGGGTGGAAACGAAGGAAAAAATGCTAAGGGAAGCCAGAGAGAAAAGTCAAGTTACTCACAAAGGGATTCCCATCAGACTCATAGCAGATCTCTTGTCAGAAATCCTACAAGCCAAAAGAGAATGAGGGCCAATATTCAACATCCTTAAAGAAAAGAACTTTCAACCCAGAATTTCATATCCAGCCAAACTGATCTTCATACGTGAAGGAGAAATAAAATCCTTTATGGACAAGCAAGTGCTGAGAGATTTCATCACCACCAGGCCTGCCTTACAAGAGCTCCTGAAGGAAGCACTAACCATGGAAAGGAACAACCAGTACCAGCCACTGCAAAAACATATCAAATGGTAAAGGCCATCAAAACAATGAAGAAACTGCATCAATTAATGGGCAAAACAAACAGTTAGTATCAAAATGGCAGGATAAAATTCACACATAACAATATTAACCTTAAATGTAAATGGGCTAAATGCCCCAATCAAAAGACACAGACTGGCAAATTGGATAGAGTCAAGACCCATCAGTGTGTGTATTCAGGAGATCCATCTCATGTGGAAAGACACATATAGGCTCAAAATAAAGGAATGGAGGAAGACTTACCAAGCAAATGGATAGAAAAAAAATGGGGGGAGGGTTGCAATCCTAGTCTCTGATAAAATAGACTTTAAACCAACAAAGACCAAAAAAGACTAAGAAGGACATTACATAATGGTAAAGGGATCAATGCAACAAGAAGAGCTAACTATCCTAAATATATATGCACCCAATAGAGGAACACCCAGATACATAAAGCAAGTTCTTAATGACCTACAAAGAGACTTAGACTCTCACACAATAATAGTGGGAGACTTTAACATTCCACTGTCAATATTAGACAGATCAACAAGACAGAAAATTAACAAGGATATCCAGGACTTGAACTCAGATCTGGACCAAGCAGACCTAATAGACATCTACAGAACTCTCCACCCTAAAGCCACAGAATACACATTCTTCTCAGTACCACATTGCACTTACTCTAAAATTTATCAAATGATTGGAAGTAAATCACTGTTCAGCAATTGTAAAAGAACAGAAATCATAACAGTCTCTCAGACCACAGTGCAATCAAATTAGAACTCAGAATTCAGAAACTAACTCAGAATTGCACAACTACATGGAAACTGAACAACCTGCTCCTGAATGACTCCTGGATAAATAATGAAATGAAGGCAGAAACAAAGATGTACTTTGAAACCAATGAGAATAAAGACACAATGTATCAGAATCTCTGGGACACATTTAAAGCAGTGTCTAGAGGGAAATTTGTAGCACTAAATGCCCTCATGAGAAGCAAGAAAAGATCTAAAATCAACACCCTATCATCACAATTAAAAGAATTAGAGGAGCAAGATCAAACAAATTCAAAAGCTAGCAGAAAATGAGAATTAATTAAAATCAGAGCAGAGCTAAAGGAGATAGAGACATAAAAAACCCTTCAAAAAATCAATGAATCTAGGAGCTGGTTTTTTTAAAAGATCAACAAAGTAGACTGCTGGCCAGACTAATAAAAAAGAGAGAAGAATCAAATAGATGCAATAAAAAATGATAAAGGGGATATCACCACTGATTCAACAGAAATACAAACTACCATCAGAGATTACTACAAACAACTCTATGCACACAAACCAGTAAATCTGGAAGAAATGGATAAATTCCTGGACCTTTGCACTCTCCCAATTCTAAACCAGGAAGAAGTTGAAACCATGAATAGACCAATAACAAGGGCTGAAGTTGAGGCAGCAATTAATAGCCTACCAACTAAAAAAAGCCCAGGTCCAGACGGGTTTACAGCCGAATTCTATCAGACATACAAAGAGGAGCTGGTATCATTCCTTTTGAAATTATTCCCAACAATACAAAAAGAGGTAATCCTCCCCAATTCATTTTATGAGACCAACATCATCCTAATACCAAAACTGGGCAGAGAAGCAATTAAAAAAGAAAACTTCAGGCCAATATCCATGATGAACATTGACACAAAAATCTTCAATAAAATACCAGCAAACAGAATGCAACAACAAATCAAAAAGCTTATTCATCATGATCAGGTTGGCTTCATCCCAGGGATGCAAGGCTGGTTCAACATACGCAAGTCTGTAAACATAATCCATCACATAAACAGAACCAAAGACAAAAACCACATGATTATCTCAATAGATGCAGAGAAGGCCTTCGACAAAATTCAACAGCACTTCACGCGAAAAACTCTCAATAAACTAGGTATTGATGGTATGTATCTCAAAATAATAAAAGCCATTTATGACAAACCCACAGCCAATATCATTCTGAAGGGGCAAAAACTGGAAGCATTGCCTTTGAAATCTGGCACAAGACAAGGATGCCCTCTATCACCACTCCTATTCAATATAGTATTGGAAGTTCTAGCCAAAGCAATCAGGTAAGAATAAGAAATAAATGGTATTCAGTTAGGAAAAGAGGAAGCCAAATTGTCTCTATATGCAGATGGAACGATTGTATATTTAGAAGACCCCATCGTCTCAGCCCAAAATCTCCTGAAACTGATAAGCAAATTCAGCAAAGTCGCAGGATACAAAATCAACGTGCAGAAATCACAAGCATTTCTATACACCAATAACAAACTAACAGAGAACCAAATCAAAACTGAACTCCCATTCACAATTGCTACAAAGAGAATAAAATACCTAGGAATACAATGAACAAAGGATGTAAAGGACCTCTTCAAGGAGAACTACAAACCACTGCTCAACGAAATAAGAGAGGACACAAACAGATGGAAAAACATTCCATGCTCTTGGTTGAGAAGAATCAACATCTTGAAGATGGCCATACTGCCCAAAGTAATTTATAGAATCAACACTATCCCCATCAAGCTACCAATGACCCTCTTCACAGAACTGGAAAAAACCACTTCAAACTTCATATGGAACCAAAAGAGAGCCCGCATAGTGAAAACAATCCTAAGCAAAAAGAACAAAGCTACAGGCATCATGCTGCCTGACTTCAAACTATACTACAAGGCCACAGTAATCAAAACAGCATGGTACTGGTACCAAAACAGACATAGACGAATGGAACAGAACAGAGGACTCAGAAGCAACACCACACATCTCCAATCATCGGATCTTTGACAAACCTGACAAAAAACAAGCAATGAGGAAAGGATTCCCTGTTTAATAAATGATGTTGGCAAAACTGGCTAGCCATGTGCAGAAAGCAGAAACTGGACCCCTTCCTGACACCTTACAGTAAAATTAACTCCAGATGGATTAAAGACTTAAACATAAGACCTAACACATAAAAACCCTAGAAGAAAACCTAGGCAAAACCATTCAGGACATAGGCATAGGCAAGGACTTCATGGCTAAAACACCAAAAGCAATGGCAACAAAAGCCAAAATAGACAAATGGGATCTAATTAAACTCCAGAGCTTCTGTACAGCAGAGGAAACAATTATTAGAGCAAACTGGCAACCAACGGAGTGGGAATAAATTTTTGCAAACTACCCATCTGACAAAGGGCTAATATCCAGAATATACAAACAACTAAAACAAATTTATAAGAAAAAAACAAACAAACCCACTCAAAGTGGTGAAGGATATGAACAGACACTTTACAAAAGAAGACCTAAATGAGGCCAAAAAACATGAAAAAATGCTCATTGTCACCAGTCATTAGAGAAATGCAAATCAAAACCACATTGAGATACCATCTCAAACCAGTTAGAATGGCGATCATTAAAAAATCTGAAGACAACAAATGCTAGAGAGGATGTGGAGAAAGAGAAACACTTTTACACTGTTGGTGGGAGTGCAAATTAGTGCAACCATTGTGGAAGACAGTGTGGCACTTCCTCAAGGACCTAAAAATAGAAATACAATTTGACCCATCAATCCCATTACTGGGTATATATCCAAAGAGTTATTAATCGTTCTATTTTAAAGACACATGCACATGTATGTTCTTTGTGGCACTGTTTACAATAGCAAAGACCTGTAACCAACCCAAATGTCCATCAACGATAGACTGGATAAAGAAAATGTGGCACATATACACCATGGAGTACTACGCAGCCATAAAAAATGATGAGTTCGTGTCCTTTGTAGGGACTTCGATGAATCTGGAAACCATCATTCTCAGCAAACTGACACAAGAACTGAAAACCAAACACCACATGTTCTCACTCATAGGCGGGTGTTGAACAATGAGAACATGTGGACACAGGGAGGGGAGCATGACACACTGTGGTCAGTTGGGAGGGGGGTTCTAGGGGAGGGACAGCAGGGTGTGGGACGATTGGGGAGGGATAACATGGGGAGAAATACCAGATATAGGTGATGGGGGGATGAATGCAGGAAACCACTTTGCCATGTATGTACCTATGCAACAATCCTGCATGATCTGCACATGTACCCCAGAACCTAAAGTACGTTAAAAAAAAGAAAGTCTTAAACATTTTAAGTAACTAAACAGATTAAGGAGAATTCAAGGATACCTCTCACTAGTAAACTTGGATTAGTCTGGCAAACTTCAGACCTTAAATACAGGATTTTTAATAATGAAAAGGAAAGAAAATGATAATTACATTTCTAGAATCTGTTTACCAGTCAACCTTCTTAATCATTTCCTAAGTATATCTGGTGATCAGGGTTTTATAACTCAAGAAAATCTTTATATACATCCTGTAAATCTCTTATTTTAAACAGCTCTTCAATTTTGTATTTCGTTAAAACTTAAAAGCTTCCATGAAAATGAGACAAAAGTCAGTGAGAGACTAGCAATAAAAATCAGATGTGATTTTCTTTTGAATAACGTCTGTTTTTTACAATCCTTTCATGTTCAACTTTATGGGAATTTATTATAAACAGCTTTATTGACAGTTAAATCCTATTTTTAAAAGGATTTATTTTTCCCCCAATGGTAAGAGGTTTTTTTCTTAAATCTAACTAGTTGCAGATACTCCAGATACTACATTTCACATTATGTAAAGTATAATTTCTGACCAGCTAAGTATGATTTGTAGCTTCTGAGAAACAATTTGTTTCGTAGGAATATCATGCAATGACATTGGTACAATGGAATTTTACTGTATTATTTTCAGTTTTATTCTATAGTTGTTAAGATCATTAAATTTTTTTAGCCTTATTTCTTGTTTAGGTGGATTTTGGTATTTGTTCAGTGAAGCATTGTGCTTTTCAAAGCAAGGAACTGAAAAGCAAATAGTGAGTATTTCTACCATAAAAGTTAAACATTAAAAGACATACACACAGTCAGGCAAGGTGGCTCACGACTGTAATCCCAGCATTTTGGGAGGCTAAGGCAGGAGAATCACTTGAGTCCGGGAGTTTGAGAGCAGTCTGGGAAACATAGCAAGACTCCATCTCTATCAAAACATTAAAATAAAAAATAGGTGGGTGTGGTGGAATACCTTTCTAATCCCAGCTACTCAGGAGGCTGAGGCAAGAGGATTGCTTGAGCCTGGGGGGGTCAAGGCTACAAGGCTGCAGTGAGCTATCACCATGCTACTGTACTACAGCCTAGGTAACAGAGTGAGACCTTCTCTCTCTCTCTCTCTCAAAAAAAAAGGTGTCTCTAATTTCATTTTGATTATTTTATGTAACAGCCATTTGTGCAGTGCTTATAATAGTCAACATATAAATACTGACTCAACTTCTTTGATAATTCTACCTAGATACTTATTAGAGTCTCCCTTAGTCATTGAAAGGAAGATTAAGAAGTTGTTTGCCAAAGTAGTGAGAGAAAACATAAACACAGTGTATCATGTTTCTGAGTGAACAAAAACCCTTCTGGTATGTTGTGTGGTATTAACAGATCATCTTTCATGATAGTACCAGTTATTAGAAATAAAATGATTGTTTGGAGGTATTATTAATACTAACAATAGCGGTATTCTTAAAATGACTTCCTTATTTATCTTCATCTTCATACATTATACTACTCCTTCTAGACCCATCTGAAATTCCTCTTCCATAGAACATTCTCCATTGATTTCAGCCAATGTTGATTTCTCTCCTTTTAAAAGTTGTCTTGCATTGTGAATTAGAAAACCAGGAATTGGAAAACCAGAAAAACTTACTAACAAGCAGAGAGGGGAGAGTTTCAACAAAGGGCCAGTCTAAAGTGGTCTACTGTGGATACTATACTGATTATAATTGGTGATTAAATCTTATCTTTCCAACTGATTATAAACTCCTCCAGGGCATACTCTTATATTCCATAAGTTGCTTATCTGGGTGCAGAGCATGCATGCAGTTGGTATTTGCTGATTTATTAGTTAAGTAAATCTTAAAGTATTATTAAAATTTTAAAATTAAAATAAAGTTAAATGTATTACTCCCCCCATGCCACTTCTGTTCTTTGTTTTCTTTTCCTTTTGTGCCATATATATATATATATATATATATATATATAATTGCATTTTAGCATTTTAGGTTCTGGGGTACATGTAAAGAACATGCAGGATTGTTGCATAGGTACATACATGGCAATATGGTTTGCTGCCGCCATCCCCATCACCTGTATCTGGCATTTCTTCCAATATTATCCCTCCCCAACTCCCCACCCCCCACTGTCCCTCCCCTAGACCCCCTCTACAGACCTCAGTGTGTGATGCTCCCCTCCCTGCATTCATGTGTTCTCATTGTTCAACATCCACCTATGAGTGAGAACATGTGGTGTTTGATTTTCTGTTCTTGTGTCAGTTTGCTGAGAATGATGGTTTCCAGGTTCATCCATGTCCCTACAAAGGACACGAACTGTTCTTTGTTTTCATAGCAACATTATTTCCTGCATATAATTTTTTAAAAACCTTATTTTTTTAATTTGTATATATGTTTACTTGGGTAGACTTCACTAGATTGTAAGCTTCACAAAACCACAACTATTATAACCACCCCCCAGCTGCTAACATAATGCCTAACAAATAGTAGGTTCTCAGTATTTGTTGAATGAATGAGTGATCTACAGATATTACTTCATTACGAAAGATTTTGCTGAGTCGTTTTACATCTATTTTATCCATAACTAAAGTTCTTGAGGCAGAGGCCTAGAACGTCTGTGTTCTCACAATGCCCTGTATCAGGGTTTCTCTTAGTATGCATAGCAACTGCCTAGAGAGCCTGTTAAAACATAGATTACTTAGCCCCAACCCCAGAGATTCTGATTCAGTAGGTCCCAGGTGATTCTGCTGCTTGCCAGTCTCTGGAGCACACTTTGAGTAGTAGAGATCCAGGATGTTATATGTACAGACACATGCTGAATAGTGGGATATTTGCTAAATTGCTGGCTAAATAATAAATGTTCTCACTGAGTCATAGAACTTTGAAACTTGCAAGGACTTTTGCTATTATCTAGTCTATGGATAGCAAATAACCTTATACTGTACTATAGTGCTTGACCACATTTAACCTATCTGTGACCTCAGAATCCTTATGAGCAGCCCAGCACCATCACTCCAAGTGAAACTACTCTTTTCTTGATGTTGTCCCATTTCATCAAGTAAAGATGAAGAACCAGGTTTAGAGAGTTGAAGTCTCTTGACTTCAAAGGTCGAATAGCCCAGGTCTTCTCAATTCTTGCTAGTGTTTCAGCAGCTGAATACAAATTTATTAAGCTATATCAAAGTAATATCTATCAAATTAGAGTGTCCATAATATGTTTAAACAGAAAACTTCATTCCAATATCATGAACTTTCCTTAGCTTGAAATTTTGCCCAAAGAAGTTTATACCAGTACACGTTAAATTACAACATAGCCTTCTTTGTATAAATCTTAGAGTAGTTTACTAGAATACATTGCAAAGTTTTTGTTGTTTCTTAGGTGATTTTAATTATGAATGTTTTCTTTCAGTAATGCATCTTTTCTACTTCATCAGTGTTTTGTTCTCTTAGCTGTAAGTGCAAAATAATTGAGAGCAAATTATGACAAATTGAACCAAGCCCCAAAAAAAGAGAAACCAAATACTTTTGTGATTTGAGCTTTTTTCAGTCCTTGAAACTTTAAGAATATCTGTCTTTATTAACTTTTGCTTTTTGCTGATGGTTTCTCTCATTTTATTATAGCTTATAGCATTGTAAATTAATTTCACATGAAAGGATAAAAATGTTGCTTTTGAAATGTTTCTCATTAAATTATGGAAAAATATTACAATAAATAAAAGAAAGGAATGCCTCTGGTACCAGCTTCTATTTGCTCAATTATTGCAGTATCCAAAGTGAATTATTACACAGTTAACTCAGAGGCAATATTATTGTCATTATATTATGAAATAGATGAGTTGCAATCTTCCAAAAAAAAATACAGTATAGGTCCTTTGAAAGTGAAATGAAATACCTTTTTATCCTTGTGCTTCATTCAAATGTATATTGACCCTAGTTTTGTTTTTGTTTTTGTTTTTTAGAGTTCTTGCTCGTGATGGGCCCAATGTTATATTAAGAACTGCAAAGTAAATTTCAACCAATTACTTTATTCAGGAGAGTCATTAAATTGAGGTGCCTCTGAAATTTTGGAAGGAGTGTACTGCCAGTTAGCCCAAAGCACTACTCAATGTCCTCTCTATGGTTATAATCTCTCTAGTGTATTTTTAATTGAAGACAACCACTATAGAGGAGGCGAGAAGTTGTTATTTATTGGTACTTGTTAGGATGGAATCAAGGATGTGGAAGATATTCATCTATGTCTCTTTCCAGCTCCCCCACACAAAAAGAATGGTGCTTAATCCATCTGAAGCATTTGGGGAGAGAGGGTTAAGATATAAAATTTACCATGAGCCCAAACAGAATTTCAGAAGTGGGAAATGGAAGCTTGTTGAAGTCCCTCAACTAAACAGACTCTCTTCTATATGGAATTCAATGCATTAGTGTTTTCAAATCCTATAGCTTCAAATTCTTAATATTTTCAAATTATGTGAGCTTATGTCAAAATGTCAAAATATTTAAGTGAGCTTTTAACAATGAGGCAAATATTTGAGTAATTGGTATATATAACGAATACTATTATAAATCATATTAAATGTTATAAAAATCCTAATATACTAATATAAGCTATAATAAAGTATAATTAAACAAGATTTATATGATCAGTGTTTTATAATATGATAACTACATTAAATAACCAAAACCTCTTCCACCATGCAAAAATGACTAAATAAATTTTTAATTTCTAAAGATTTTTTAGATTACTGTGAAAGGGGGTGTAGTTTCAAGAAAGGTGAAACTTTCCTTCAATATTTAGACCATTAACAAATCACCTACTGAGTGTGGGTCTCCATGATATGCCCTGGAAAGTATGGGCAACTATTCCACATCAAATTTTATCTTTATACGATAAGTCAAAGCAAATAATTATCATGCAATAGAGAAATGGTAAATCCCACCAAAATTAACCAATGAAAGTATAAAAATTCTTAGTTTGGAACTCTATTGGAAGATTTCCAGATTAAAGTGCCCAGTAAGTGCAAATTATCAAAATTATCATAGGACTTCAGTGAATTCATTATCTCTAAGGTTTTTAGTATACTATATTATAAAACACATTATGCATCGTAAGCATTCAAACATTTTTTGATGATTCAGAAAGCAACACAAATTGTTATATCAGCTGATAATTTATGTACATATTTATTAAACTTGTATTACAGACACGCAGAATTCTTCAGGCCAGAAGTTGGAAGGCCTGTCTCTAGCTTGTTTATGCTAAGTTATTTAGAGATGATATAACTCTGAGCTAGTTTGTCTATTGCAATGGTTCTCAAAATTGGGGGCAGGGAATATTTTTGCCTCCACCAAGTGGATATTTAGCAATGTCCGGAGGCATTTTTGTCATTACTGGATTGGATATACAACCAAAATCTAGTGGGTAGAGGCCAGATATGCTATGAAATACCCTACAATGCACAGGATAGCCCTCCACAAGGAATTATTTAGGCCAAAATGTCAGTAGTATCAAAATTGAGAAACCCTAGTCTAATATAGTGTTTATTCACCTTTCCTGAAACTATGCCCTCTTTCACAGTAATCTCAAAAAGCCTTAGAAATTAAAAAATTATTTAGTCATTTTTGCATGGTGGAAGAGCTTTTAATTATTTAATGTATTTGATTTATCATATTATAAAACATTGATAATATAAATGCTATTTAATTATTTAAACTTTATAATAGCTTTTATTAGTATATTATTTAGGATGTGTATAACATTTAATATGCTTTATAGTAGTATTCATTATATAGAGAAATGTTTTATATTTTTCATTTTAACAATGATTTCTAACTCTACGTAAGAAAGAGTATGAATTAACAATTTTTTAAATTACATGCTTGTTTTGAAGACCAAATACACATGAAAATGTGGACTGAAATTTAAAATAAAATAAAGTCTATAAAGTCAAGGTAAAAGCTACTTTTATGACCAGGCATGTGGAATTCTTGCTTCATAGTTTTTACTATCAGAAATTAGCTAATTTTTTTTTATCTCTAAACAATGAAATAAGAGAGGCTCAAATGACATTTTCAAGTACACTTTGAGCATGACTTGGGTGAAGTTTCATTATTTTGAAACATTGTTTTTCAAAAGATTTTCTGAGGTTTTCATTTTATCACTGTTCTCTGGGACTTAGGAATCATGATTCTTACAAACTCTTCAGCTCAGTTTACTGTGCAGCAGAGCTCTGAGAACTTTCGTTTTGCCTAGTATCCAGTTGGAAGATTCTATAGTTAGACAGATAGCATGGGTTCAAATCCCCCTCCAAGTCTTTACCAGATACCACTATGACCCTGGAAAGTTACTTAAACTGTGTGCCACCATTTTCTCCTCTGTAATATGGAGGCACTAAAAATTTTCACTTTTAGATTTTCTATATACGGTTTACAAATTGGCTTACTCTGAAGATCATCTTGAGTAAAATCTGGAAAAATATGATTCTTTATAACTTTCTCAACCCTTTATATATTTCAACATCAGTAACCAATGTAATAAATATGGATATAAATTATAAGAGTAAAAAATTTAAAACTATCATAATGGTCAAAATTCTCTTCATAGCTAAAAGTGTTGAGTAATTAAACCAACTGAGTAGCTAAATCATGTGCACTCTTCTTTGATCCCTTCCACAGCCATGTATTTGGCATTGTAGTAAAAAGATACATTTCTTTTCAAGAATAGACATAACTACCTTTAATAATATAACTCAGAAATTTTTACAAACCCCTGGAAAAGTTTATGAATATCAGACTGTGCTCATGAAGTCTTGGAGAGGAGATCACAATAGACTGAGCCAATATATAGTAATGAGGAGGATTAATAAAACCTCAGTTGGGCATTTACAAACGAATCAAAACCAAGAGTATAATTAAATAATTGTAGCAAAAAAAAACTTTTGGGTAATCCTTTCAGAAAATGTAATCAAAATGATTGCGTTTAGAAAACAAATATTTAATTTGGTGATTAGAAGATCTTTTATTATTGTATTATATCTTTTTGTGTGTGTGAAACTGTTCAAAGTTAATTTTTACTTACAAATTATCTCTAATTAAAAATTGACTTGGTTATTAAATCATTGAAAAATGGCCATCACCAAATTGCTCATTAAAATATTTCTATATTCTATATATATACATAGAACATATGTATATATTTATTTTTACTGTTTTTACTGTGCCTACTAGAGAAATTTAAACTACATACATGTAAAAATTTAAACTACATACATGTATGTTTTAACTAGACATACTGTCAAATACACTGTCCCTAATATTTGGCAATATTAATACCATTTCATTGAGAAACCTGGAATATATGTACATTTTGGATGTCTATTATATGTTGGGCCCTGAACTATTCATGGATAGTACAGAGATTAAAAAGTCTCAGATTGACTTCAGCCATGTTGTCAGGAGGTACACACGTTAGTTTGGGACAGGGAGGAGAAATTTAATAAGAGAAATATATACAAGGCATAATGCTCTAGCAGAATATGCAGTGGATAACTGCCCAATAGGACCAGGCAAGGCTTTTTAGAAGAGGTGACATTTGAGTCAAGTCTTAAAGGCTGAATGGAAATTCACTGGTTGAGATAAACTCCTTAGGAAGAACTACTTTAATAGAACTTGCCATTAGCCGTGACATAAATGGTGTGCAAAATCATTAACATCTGTCAACTTACTCAGTCTACTTTGCTCTTAACTTCAGAAAAAATTCAGAAATACAATTAAAAATTTTGAGCTTATTTTGCTGTCTTTTAAAATGAGTTAATTCAAAGATGAAATTGAATATAATGAGAGAGAATCTCCCCCAGGGGATGGGGGGTGGGGTAGGGAAATGCTATTGATTCTTTGCTTGTGTTTATTTTCTCCCAAAATTATATTATGCATAAACTTGATGATTACAAATTCAGATTATTACATTTCTAAATTGGTAATGTCATTTATTACATCATACAGCCATCATAAAAATGCTCATCTTTCTGAATCTAACCTCTAAATGAACAAAATGCAAAACTATACTTTATTACACTGTAGTAGATTTGTCAAACTAAACCAGAATATTGGTCCATGAAAAATAGGTCTCTGACTCCAAACACTCACATCACAGGATCTCCCTGAGATTTTTGTGTCATTTCAAGTCAGAGAAAATTGTCTAATAAATTGTTGGCTTATAACAATGCAAACTAAAATATCTATGAGGCTATTCTTGTTCTCTTCATTTTTCTACAGCAGCTCTGCCCAGTGGAAATAAAATGTGGACCACATATGTAATTCAAATTTCTTTAGCAGGCACACCGAAAAAATAAAAGTAAAGAGGTGAACTTTATTCCAACACTATATCGTATGTAACCCAGTATACCCAAAACATTGTCATTTTAACACATAATTGTCACAAAAGTTATTAATTAGATTTTTTTCCAAAAAGTATTTAAAACCTGTAAGTTTTACTCTTACAGCACAACTCAGTTCAGATCAGCCAAGTTTCAAGTGCTCAGTAGCCACGTGTCTAGTGACTACCATATTGGAAAGTACAGTTTGAGAGATCCACATGAAACTAAAAGGAAAAGGACTTCTGGCCTTTCACTGATGAGTCATTCTTTACTGCTAACCTTGGAATCATTCCCAAATGTAGTCTACAGATTTTAAATATTCTATCTTAACATCTCTGAGGGCTTCCATTTTAATGCCATAGTATTTTTAAAGGATGGTGGATATTCTTTTCTACAGAACACTCCGTAAGAGCAATGAGAAGTTTAGGATGCACATAATGCAAAATACAGGTCATTTCCCAAGCCTATTTTAAAAGCACAAAAGCTATAGTCATTTATCACTTTTGAGAATGTTGTCTTAAAGGTCTTGGTTTGGATATTGGTGATGTGAGAACTTTGTGATAAGAAAGTAGTCTTTAAAAATAAGATAGCAGACTAAAATTCATATCTAGAATGAAAGACTTGTTTTTAATCTTCCATTATATTTTAGATCATGCATAGGGGTACAGTAGCCTAGGAAAACACTAGTCTGAAAATATACCCCACATTTGCTAAGTTATCAAAAATTACTTGACTCAGCCACTTGAAATTTCTTGTGGGTGATGTCATTCTTGATTTTTAGACAAACCTACCTACCTTTGCAAAGCAGCTGGGACCGTTTTGCGTTGGAAGACTCATTTAGAGCCCAAATAAAATTAAATTATCAACACTTTGGAAAACAACTACAAATGAACATTCAAAAACCTGACCTTAAGTTTACTTGTCAATTGTGAGTCAGTAAAATAAACTAAATTGTTCATTGCTAAGAGTATTTCAATTATTAAGGGCCTTCTAGATTACAAGTAGTCTTTTTTAGTTAGTTTACCATTAACATGTTCGGGATGTGAATACATTTGCAACAGGGAGAAATATAAATTATACTTTATTTCCTAGGCTAATTCAATTTATGACCTACCTATATATATTATCTGTCATCTATAATTTTTCCCTTAGTATTTACTTCCCACTGGAAGAATGAAAATGGAAAATTATTACATGGCACATGGATTGATACTTTTACAAATTTTAACAATTATGTATTTATTTTGGGAGGCATTGAATTTATTTGTTTTATTTATATAAATTTATGAGGTACAAGTATAATTTTGTTAAATGCATAGATTGTATAATGGTCACATCAGGCCTTTTAGAGTATCCATCACCTTAATAACATGCATTGTACCCATTAAGTAATTTCCCATTCTCATAAAATTCTAATTATGTGAATTTAATTTAATCTATTTAATGTGTTGTAGACAAATATAGCCAGTACTATAAACAGTTGATTTTAAGATATCATTGCTTAGAATTAGACTAAGTAAAACAAAATGGGTCAATAAATGTCAACCTATATAGCAATGTCAAGTAAATAAGAGGTCAAATATGGCAGGATTTTTGAAGGTGATTTGTGAAAGTGATTATATTGTTTACACTCATGGAAAATGCCTTCAGAGTTTCAACTAAGAATGCCAACAACTCATTTCTTTACTTTGATGCATATTGTCTTCCTTCTCATCTCCAGTTCCTTCTTTCCCTAACCCATACCCCCTTTCCTTTGCTGATTTTGACAGAAGTGGGACCTCCAATAAGTTGGGGAGATAGCAGGACATGGGATAGAATAGAACCTGAAATGATAGAATAGCTGAGCCTGAAGGCTTGAAGAAAGGCTCCTCCTGACATCTAAATGGAGACCTAAGAGATGGGTTGGTCAGATAGGAGGAAGGAAACATGAGGAATATTCTAAGCCAGGCAACATACTGTGCACAAGTCTGAAGTCATGGGAAAGTGATTTTGAGAGGATTACAGCTTGGTAAACCTAGAGTTTGAACTGGGAGAGATCAAGCTAGAAAGTTAGCAAGGGTCAGAATTTTTTTTTTTTAACTTGCATGACAATGGAAAAAACCACTAAAGGTTCTGTGTTAAGCAGAGGAGTGACTTCATTTAAAAAGGGAAATTGGATTGAAATGAAAGGCATAAACTGAGACAAAAATATCCTTCGTTAAATTATTGAAGCCCAATTGAACACATTGGTGGCTTAAACTGGATTATTGGTATAAGTGGTGGAAAGAAGTTAATAGATTTCAATGATTTTTTTAAATAAAAATAAAAAACATAGACTTTGCTATCTAGTAATGGATTACTACAGAAAAGGAAAAAGTAAAGTTTCTACTGTGGACAGCTAGAAACCTTCACTGAAATAGGGAACCCAAGACTTAGATTATGTTGGAAGTGGCAGGGTATTTTAGTTGCACAGGGATTTGATTTACAGAAATAACTGAGTGACGATATAGAGGAGGTCAATGTCATTAAAAGAAGTTTTTTTACTCACAGTTCTCAAAAGAAGGGTACATACTATATACCATGCAAAGCCACACAGGAAAGTTCCAGAGTTGGTCAGCAGGCAGAAAAAGAAAGCATAGCCCAAACTCTTTATTGTAATTTCCAAGGAAAAGAAATGAGTAACGTAGGATAGGCAAGTCTGAACAAGTTTAGGATTGGATAGTTATCAAATAATTTCCAAAGGCTCTTGGTTCTAAAAGTGGTCTCTGGTTGTCTGGTACCAGGCCCTAGGGTGGAGGGAAAAGTTAGAGTGGGGGAAATACTGATTTGGTGTAACAGCAGTTAGATGAAGAAAGTAGTTGGGGATATCGACTTTGGATTAGTTGGTTTGTATATGAAAAGCAATTCAACAAATCCACAAGGGAACAAGTTTACAAGTCATTTGCTATATTTAGGAATTAGCTAGCCCTGGGAGGGGCAGTCTCTCCTGGCCTTCCAAGGCCCTCAAGATGTTCAGGCATCCATGAAATATGGAAATTTTTAAAAAACATGATTAATACACAGGGTAAATGCTGTGCACGATATAGGACAGTGGTTCTCAAACTTTAGCGCCACTGGAATCACCTGGAAAACTTGTTAATATGCAGATGACTGTTTTACCCTTAAGTTTCTAATTGGAGATATCTGGGGAGGGCACAGATAATTTGCATTTTTACAAAGTTCTTCCATGATTTTGATGCTGCTGGTGAGGGACCAGGCTTTGAGAACACTGATTTATGACATGTACTATTTAGGGAGTATCCACAAGGAGGACAAGTTCAGGGAACATTCTTGGGCAATTGGCTCTGTGAATCTGAAATTCAAGATAGGGTATTAAGCTAAAATAAAGATTTGGAAGCTCATCTACAGTCAAAGGATAATTGAAATATTGAGAGTACGGGGCAGAGGAGAGAGGTCCATTTACCAAGAAAAGTGAAAATGATTAAATCCCAAGACTTGCTGAACATTGAGAATGGAGCTAAGTAAGAGGAGTCAACAAAGCTGATCCAGAAAAAGTCACAAGGCCATTAGGAGGCCAAGAAAAAAGACATTCACTGCCAATGCGAGGCTCTTATGAATGACTTGACTGGCTTTGCCAGTATGCATTAACTGCTTCATAATTACTTTATTGATTATAGTAATAAATACATATTTTAACAAAAAACTTTAGTAATACAACTGATTTTTAATTATCTTGTTTAAATTGATAAAAGTTGTATATATTCATGGTGTACAACATGATGTTTTGATATACCTATACATTGTAGAATGGCTAAATCAAGCCAATTATCATACGCATCACCTTATATACACTTTATTTGTGGTGAGAACATTTAAAATCTACTCTTAGCAATTATCAAGTATATAATACATTGTTGTTAATTATAGTCTCCGTGTTATACAATAGATCTCTTGAAGATATTCCTCCTGTCTAATTGAAATTGTGTTTCCTTCGAACAACTGATTTTTTTAATAAAAAAACTTAATACATGTAAGTTACAGTTCTTAATAGTCACTTTAGGAACCTGTGCAATTATTCCTACAATGTTGTTACTATTCTGTGGCTATATTTTTTAACATCTTTAAAGGTGTTCTATATTCTATATTTTTTAACACCTTTAAAGGTATCAAAGTTTTATATTTTGAAAGTAGAATTCATTTTTTGTCAGTCTTTAAAATCTTTTTATGTTGAAGAAAATACGTGAATGGTAAATCTAGATGCAATAATTTTTTTAAATCAGAAAGTAGATACATATGAACATTTCTTATGTAATTGCGAACTGTCTTGAAAGGCAGTTTCAAAGAGTTTAGTACCTAAATTGTACCATTACTCACTTCATTAAAATACCACATTCATTTGAGTGCATAACCTTTTGATCAATTTGTTTTCAATGTCTTCTTCCCTGAGAATTGTCTCAGATAGATACATATAAATATACACATATCTCAGATTGGCTCTGAGAAATGTCTTGATTCAAACGTGCTTGATTCTGAGATTCATGGTACATGGGAACTATATGGTGACAACCTTGTCAGCCTATCTTTAGAGTAGCTTTGGATTCTATTCAGAACATTTCCCAAAGCTATTCTGCTATCAAGAATATAAACAGGAATCGTCAAGGGAAGATTTTTAAAGGGCAACATTTTTATGTAGGCATTTTTGTCACATTGAAAACTAGTTTACTAAATGCAGTATATTACCTTCTCATTACAAGAAGTCTTTCACATTAGTATAAATGCATATGGCAGTTGTGCCAGAAATAAACTGCCTCTCAAACTAGCACATGGAAAGAAGAATTCTGAGATTTAGCACATATGTAGCTTTTAAATAGTATACTCTGCTTCAAACATGTTAGTCCACGTTCTCTTCAGCCATTTTCAGTTGCGTTTTACTTTATATTCCTTTGTATATTTATTCTTGGTAATCATTGTCCTGAGATTCCTTTAGCTCTTGAATTCTGTGTTTTTAATTAATAGAAAACTTGGTTTGTATTCTTCCCCCGACATAGTTGTTTTCTGGAAAGAGACAGTTATAGGCTATAAATCCAATATTTTAGGGCAGGCTTGAACATGCATCAGGACTACTAGAAGACTTGTAGAAATACAAATTGAATGGTCCCAACCCTAGAGCTTTACATTCCGTTACAGATAGGGTAGGACCTGAGAATTTGCATTGCTCGCAAATTTCCAGTTGATTTTGATGACACTGGTCTGGAAACCAAACTCTGAGAGCCATTAAAAAAAAAAAAAAAAAGATGTACAGAGATTTTCTTCATTGACTTTTGCCACTGAAGACATTTAGATGAAGAGACTCCACAAGGTGTAATCACTTAGCTATGACTGGGGCCTAAAAATTTGTGTTTCTATCAAATTCCCAGGGATGCCATTGCTGCTGATTCATTGAGAACCATACTTGGTGAACCACTAATTAAAATATCACTGAAAAGCAAAAACAAATGAGGCCAGTAAAGCCTCCAAGAGAATGAGGCCTAAAGACTTATTTTGTTTTATTTTTACCAGAAGCTTCTTGTGGGCAAAATTATCACCAACAGAGCTGAGGTTCAAACTTGGGTTTATGGCAAGTGAAAAGGATAATTTCGAAAAAAGCTGAGGTTGGCTTTGGGGGTGGAAATGAGTAGGAAGGAAGAAATTTAAAAAAAAAAAAAGCCAAATATTAAGTTGTTCACAGGGTGAAAAAAGAGAAAGGGAGTAACTAGAAATATCTTAGACTGGTTCAGCAAGTCACATCCCTCACAGCCAACAATGGTCCCACCCTCTGGAGTTTACATGTTTACTTTCCTTTTTTTTTTTTTCCCCCTTGAAACAGAGTCTCACTCTGTTGCCTAGGCTGGAGTGCAGTAGTATGATCATAGCTCACTGCAACCTCCACCTCCTAGGCTCAGGTGATTCCCCTCCCAACTTCAGCCTCCCAAGTAGCAGGAACTACAGTCAAGTGCCACCATGTCCAGCTATTTTTCTGTATTTTTTGTAGAGATGGGGTATCACCATGTTGCCTAGGCTGGTCTCAATCTCCTAGGCTCAAACGATCTGCCTACCTCAGCTTCCCAAATTGCTGGGATTACAGAGGTGAGCCACCGCGCCTCACTGGAGTTTACATTCTTATTGGGAAAATAGCCAACATTTACTTTCCTTTAAAAAAATTCTTCTGGCTGTTGTGTGACTATAGAACATGGAAGGTGCAAGAGTATACGGCTAATACCCTGTTCTAAATTCCATCTCCTCCAAGTTTTGTTCTTTCAGGAATCTTCTGTAGTTTTTAAGTCACCTTCCTACTGATCCTTTGCTGTCAGCTTGCCACTCCGGTACCCTTCATTTTAACAAACAATCAATTGTTCAAGCTTACGACTGCTGCTCTCCACCGCCCCCCAACCCTGCCTAGTGTCAACTCTCTCCCTCTTTCCAATGGCCAAACTTTGTGAAACTGTAGCACAGCTCCATATGTGTTCCTGCGAAGGATATGGTCTCGTTCCTTTTTATGGCTGCATAGTATCCCCCAGTGTATATGTAACACATTTTCTTTATCCAGTCTATCATTGATGGGCATTTGGGTTGATTTCATGTCTTCACTGTTGTGAATAGTGCTGCAATGAACATATGTGTGCATGTATCTCTGTAATGGAATGATTTATGTTCCTTTGGGTAGATACCCAGTAATGGGATTGCTGGGTCAAATGGTTTTTCTGGTTCTAGATCTCTGAGGAGCTGGAAGTCATTATCCTCAGCAAACTAACACAGGAACAGAGAAGCAAATACCACATGATCTCACTTGTAAGTGGGAGCTGAACAATGAGAACACATGGAGACAAGGAGAGAAACAACACACACTGGGGCCTGTTGGGAGGTGGGGCAAGGGGAGGGAGAGCATTGGGAAAAATAGCTAATACATTCTGGGCTTAATACCTAGGTGATGAGTTAATAGGTGCATCTCACCACCATGGCACATGTTTACCTATGCAACAAACCTGCACATCCTGCACATGTATCCTGGAACTTAAAAATAAAAAATAATCATAGAACTAGAAAAACGAAAAAAAAGTGTAACAGTGCTACCTAGCTCCCCTTCTTTACCCACAACTTCTTTCCAGTCCATTTATCTCGCTATTACTCCTACCGTGCCAGACAAACTGCTATCACTAAGAAACTCAATAGCCTACCCCCTGCCAAATTGCCTGGCTCAGCTTCTCCTTGTAATGTTCTCCTTTAGTTCTTTAACACCCTCTTCCCCAGGTTTCCACCTGATCTATCTTCATAGAACATTTGAGTCTCTTTTCCCATGATTCATCCTCAGCCTCTTTTGTAATAGGTATGGCTGATCCCCAGATCCTACCCTGAGCACTTCTTCACTTTCCATGCTACATCTCTTCTGTGACCTCAAATTCATCCACAGCAGCAGTTGGTATCTACAAGCAGATGACTCTCAAAGCTTATGTTGCCTGTGTATCTCTGTTGGTCATTCTACATTGACATCTGCAACTCCCCCATGAACTTCTACATTTAGACCACAGAACTGGTACCTACTGATAAGCACAGGTAGGGTATACTGACTAGCACTTTCTCTACTTAGTTGGGCTTTTGCTAAAGCAGTTGTTAAATATTTTGAGTCTGACTCACGGCTAATGACATTTTAAAATTGGCATGTCTCAAACTGAAATCCCCTACTACCTGTATTCTCTATTTCAGAAGATGACACCACCATTTACCCAATTATTTAAGCTAGAAACTTCTGATTCTGGTGAGACTTCTCTCTTTTAGGCACACATCTACACTGACACAAAATATTACAAATTCTACCTCCTAAGTCGCTCATAAAAGATTTTTCTCTATGACTCTCCATGGTTTCAGGTATCACTGTGGAGTCAAGCATACCTGATTTGAATCTTGTCGCCTTTGGCAAATTTTTAAATCTCTTCTAGCCCCAGTTTCCTCATAAAATGTTCTGTTTCTTAGGGTGACTAAAGGGCTTAAATGAGATTACCACACAGAGAGTAAGGTACATAAAACGCAATTAATAAAGAATAGTCACTATGACTGCTGATGATGATGCTATTACTATTTGTATCACCTAGAAAACTCTGGTAACTTCTTCACTGGCCTTCCTGTATCTAGCATCCCTTCCTCAGCCAGTTATCTTCTAACATGAAGGCTGACCCTGTCACCCCTATACTCATGTTTAAGATTCTCCAATACCTTTAAGATAAATTTCCACCTCCTTGGGGTAGCATACAAGGTCACAAATGAGATAATCTCTCCAAGGCCCCATTTCTTCGATTCTCCTTGTTGGATATATGTGGCAGAAAATTTAAGGCTACCTGGATATTATCAACCTTATGTCCTAATACTTCCATCTGCTACAAAGAACGTCTACCCAACTTCCCATCCTGTGGACCAGAAGTCTATTCTGAAGTTTGAGATTATGTTTAAAGAAAGATTGTTTAAAGAAAGATTCTATGTGTAAAGAAAGAAAAAATCTTTCTTTAAACATAATCTCAAACTTCAGAATAGACCTCTGATCCACGAGGTGTTACAAATCTCTCAGTAAGTTGTACAGGATGAACATACCCCCTAAAACCTTTTTTCCAATATTTCAATGTTAAAGGTTTAATAATCACACTTACAGAGATGGAATGGTGGCATTGGTGTAGAAATATGTAAAGATACAGTGTTTACAATTTAGGATTATTTTTGTCAATGTTTTAATATTAAAATGTCTAATCATACAGCAAAGTTGAAAGAATTTTACAGTCAACATCTGTATACCCAGCACCTATATTTTGCCATTGAAAATTTACTATGTTTGCTTTATTACATATTCATCTATCCATCCCTCTCTCTGTGTTTAATTTTTAATATTCTAATACTCTTACCCTTAAATAATAATTTATCTTTTCAAAAAATAACATGTTTTTTCATAATTGAAGCAAAATAAACTTGCCCTTGATAAAATAATATGCATTGTAGTGCTTTCTAATTCAGTCCATTGAAGTATGCCTTAACATTATAACCAAAAAATATAAAACACATGTTTGCTAATACTCCACTGTATCTGATTCGATGTAGACCATGAGGAAGAATTATTATAATTAAGAATCTAGGTTTGTCAATGTAGAAAAAGAAAACCTATGCTTTTTATTCCAGTGGAATGTTTTGTCAGGAATATCATTCCCCTTTTTATAAAATTTAACTTTGACCTTTATTTTGTTAATGTACCATAGGTTAAGTTACACTATAAGATGTGCTAAATAGATCTGGAAGTTTTGAAACCAGGTTTTTAAAGTGTCTTTTACATTAAATCTTCATAACACCTTATTAACTTAAATCCATTACCATTTTAAGGAAAATTCCCAGACAGGCAGGTGAAAATTAAAAACAAATCAACATGGTAAGCAACTCTGCCCCACAAGCCAGTCAGCATGTAGTCAATGTGTCCTTTTAAATTAGCAAGGCACAGCTTTCCATAAAGTTGCAGCATGATTTTATATGCTGCAACAGTGTTGCTAAAATCAAGGAGAAGGCAACATTTTCTGTATATTTTTTCTCCAGAAGTTTTCACACAGCTTAGTACACTGCAGTGACCACATTACTCAGTTCCAGAATTAGCAGCACACCATTGGGAATGACTTAATTCACATTGTGATTACTCATTTAACAATGTTCTTGAGGGTTTACGATGTGCAAAACATTACATTAAGTAGTATATGGCAGAGGTTCTCAAACGCACATATCTGTGAAGAAGATTTCCTCAATAAGCAGAGAAATGAGAACTATAAGGACAGAGAGAGAGAGAGAGAGATGTTATTTAAGCCTGTAGCTTGTCATCCTCCTTTCTTAGGACAGCCTACCGTTTAGTCTGAGACTATGTCTTTCTGATTCTTTCCTGTAGTTGAAATACCCCTTCCTTAAAAATATGATGGTAATAGTAGATGATATCTCTTGTTTTATTGCCAGGTAACTATAGTTTACCTGGCAAAATTATCATTTTATATCTGCATCAGTTATATATAAAAGTATATCAATCTATTACCAAATTACCTCAAAACTCAGTAGCTTAAAACAGTAAGTACTTCTTGAGTTCACTAATTTGTAGGCTGATGGTTTACATTGGGTAGTTCATCTGCTCTGTCTGGGTTCCCTTGCGAGCCTGGAGGGTAGCTGAGAGCTTAAGTGTCTGGAAGCGGCTGGGTCAACACAGCTCTTGGTCACATTTTTGAACATCCCTCCAGCAGGTGAACGGGCCTAAGCATGTCCTTTTTGTAAAGGGTGAGGTGAAGAGTGAAAGTGCAAACATGTAAACAATTTGTTGAGCCCCTGCTCCCTGCTTCCATCAAGCCTGCAATATCCCATTGGCTAAAGCAAGTTTTATTTCCCCCTGTGGTAGGCAGAATGATGGTCCCCCCAAAGATGTTAATCCCCTGAATCTGTGAATATGTTATGCTCCGTGGCAGTAGGGAATTAAGATTGCAGATGGAATTAAGGTTGCTAAACAGGTACTTTGAGCTGGGGAGATTATTATGGACTATTCAGATGGGCCCAGTATAACCACAGGGTTCATATAAGTGAAAATGGAAGAATGAGATTGGAAGTCAGAGAGAGAGATGAAGATACTCACACTGCTGGCTTTGAAGATGGAGAAAGGGGCCGTTAGCCAAACAATGTTGGTAGCATCTGATCCTGAAAAAGGCAGGGACATTGATTGTCTTCTGGCTTTTTCAGAAAAAACACAGCCCTGCAAACACTTTTATTTTAATCCATGAAACCCATTTCAAACTTCTGACTTCCAAAACTATGAGATAATCCATTTGTGTTGTTTTAGGCCAGTAAGTTTATGGAAATCTGTCACAGAAGCAATAGGAAACAAATATACACTCCATTGTTTGCTCTTTGGAATAAGACATATACTATTATTTACTTAATGTTTTTCTTAAAATCAGCTCGTTTTGTTTTTGGCTTTTAGCCCTGTCTTAAGTGATAATTCCCACAAAATTGTAGTCTGATGTTGTAGTGTGGTTTTTTTCTTAATATACGTAAAACTAAATGAGTATTAAAATTTAAAATATAAGCTGTTTATCTGTGTAACGTGGTAAATTGGCTCCCTGCCACGAATGTTAAGCAAACCACATTTTGGGAAACATTGATTTAGATGGTTCAAGGGAGCAAGTGATTGTGCAAAAACAAGAATTTATTAGAGAAGGAGCCATTTGGCCAATGGGAAGAATTGTTGTCAGACAAAGGTAGAAGACAAAAATTATTCAGTATGGCTCTAGCGAACTCTTTGCATTTTTATCATGCAATTTTAAGCTTGCTAATCTTGACATGTCTTAATGTTGTTGGATTGTTCATTAAACTGGCTGAAATGTTCACAAGGACTCTCACCTGTCTTCTGACTTAAGCTTAGATTTATCACACTTCTTGGAAACATCTTCTGATCCCCAGATCTCCCCCACCTAATCTGTACAGTAGGTCTTTTCTGTAAGAAAGCCCAAACTTCTCTGCAGTGTTCCTCAGTCTTTTTGATACCATAATAAACAGATAAGTTGATCAACTAATCATGATATCAGATAAGTTGGATGAGGACTCTAAGCTGCCTAACCATCCCAGGGCTGAGAGGAATCAATATCTGAGATACCTATAACCCAATCAGGGCATGTGCCTTAGCATAACCATTGGAAAGCCCTGTTTATTGCTTATGTAGAACCTTTATCAACTGTGAGCTTACTGGGGGCAATGATTTTGTCCCATTAATCATTCTGTTCATAATTTACAACACGATATATGACAGTTGTTAATAATTGTTGGTTGAAATGAAGTTAAATAAATAGCAAATGACTTGTCTAAGGTCACACATTGCACAGATTTATTTCTCTTCTCTTTGCTGCCCTGGAGTACTAGTTGTATCTACCAATAAGCCTCATTTATATGCCAGCCTCATCTTACTTTCTGAATTAGTCTATGTGGCTCTGGTAACACATCAAAACTCTTGCTTTCTGATGGCATTTGTAATTTGAATTCTGTGACTTACAGACTTGGTTCAATATGTCAGGAATAAAGCTGGGGTGCCCACATGGTTTGAAAAATTCCAGCCTTCCTGATTTCCTCTCTTCTCTTTCTCCCCTGGCCACCCTAAAAGTCTGATAGTTTTTGTTATTTTGATATTCCTAAACTCTGGCAATTTTTCTTACATCTGTTCTCTACAAGCTGTCACAAGTGAGTGGAGGCAGGATGGCATGGGCTACAGTGGAAAGAACATGAAAATAAGAGCTAAAAGCCCTGGGTTCCAGTAAATGCTCTGTAATGGGATTTAGGGCAAGTCTCTTAACTTCTCTCAGCATCAATCTCCTCATCTGTGAAATAAGATTAATGACACCTGTCTTGCCTATACTTCAAGGTTGTTTTGAGGTTCACATGCATTTTCCACCCCATATAGCCTATAAATCTCTGATGCCTACAGATAACCTATGATGTTCTTCACTAAGTTTAATATTTCCAGGATTTTAAAAGTCAATGACTAGCACTGCTCTGATCTAACATAATAATATATTGTGTCAATATGTATGGGAATCTCTCTGGTTATTAATGTTAATGGAAGTTTGTATAGTTTACTTGAAATAGAATAAAGCTATAATATTAATATATATCATCAATGTCTTTTAGGAGATTTTTTTCAATATAAAGACAATTTTGTTCAAAATTCTGTAGAACATTTAATTTTTACCAATTTACAAATAAAATGATAACATCAAAAGTGCCCCTTCTTTTAAAAATAAGTTGTAACTCTCATATTGATAGTAATCTGTCATTTAGGACAGGAAATCCATGTAGTTTGAGAATTCATTGGTATCATGGAACTAATACAATGGCTTTTTAAACAAGTCAATTCCATTTTTCTTTGTTTTACGAATGAAGTAGTGATATTACTGGGTATATATGAAGCATACTGATTCACCAAAAAATAGTAACAAAATTTGTAAACTCCTCACTTAACCATTATTCACTTTTCCCAGCCACATAAGAATCCTTTCTCTTTGTCCTTAGATTGCCTTTCTTTAACCTTTTTCAATTCTAAGTCCAGACAAGCTGCTGTGGTTCTTTAAGAGGCCACACAAAATAAGTATTGTCCAGTGCTAACACTTTGAAGTGTGATATTGTAATTACTACCAAGTGAACATTAATCACTACTAGATTAGAATAGAATTACCTGTTATATTCACATTAATAGCAAATGAGCTTTCCTTGATTGATGTTGTTATAATGAATACAAAAGGAATTAATAATGATCTGGCACTCGCCGAAAGAGGGTTAGTCATTAAGGACATGCCATCAAAAGGTGGATAATACTTTACAAAAAACAAGTATTAATTAAAGTAATATCACAATGAACTACTGAATAAATTATATTTGTATTGCAAAGATATCATATGGTTGACATTAATGTGATTGCAATACATTTTACAAAAATTAATAATGAGTAACAATTTAAAATATTTAGGAAGCAAATATCTGTTTATATTTGCTAAATAGTTATGCCAACTAACTTTTGTGAGTGACTTCTAGCATAGGAAGAGTGATGGATAATACCAAAGCATTATATATAATATCTTAACTCATATATTTTTATTTGAAAAAAAATATATATATATATAAATATATTGTTTTTAGGATTTTATTTGTTTCCAGTAGAATATCCTAAAGCAACTATAATTGTAGATGTAAAATTGACTAATTTCTGGGTTTTTTAAAAAAGTATTTGAAAGTTGATCTGTTGTGAACATTGAACCAGATGTTAAGGAAAATGCTAGTCAGAAATGAGACCTGGGAGCAGAGAAGCAGAGCTAAACTTTCCATCTATGGTTTCTATGGAGTAATTAAGCATGTACATATTAACAGGGATACAAAGTTAGGCTCTCTCATTCAAGATGCTTTCTGTCTTTAAAAAAAATAAAAGGTAATTTTTGAAATTTTCTGTGGCAACAATCCCATAGCAGAAAGCAAAGAGTTTTACATTAAGTGATCAGAATATCATTCTTAATGATTTTACTACATTAAACATTATTTAGAAAATTTTGAAGTAATATTAAAATAGCTATAAAACGTATTTGTCTAACATAAGAGTTAGGATTTAAGCTAGATTAAAATAAATACATATTTAGAAGAGTGTATGTAAGAACTGGTGAAATATAAATGAGATCTATATTTGAGTTAATAGTATTGTGCCAGTGTCAGTTTCCTAGCTTTGATAATATACTATGGGTATTTCAGACGTTATCATTGGGAGAAGCTTCATGAAAGGTATGTGAGAAGTCTCTGTATTATATTTGCAATTTTTATGAATCTTGAACCATTTCAAAGTGTTATTTTAGAAAATAAATATATATTTTAGAAAGTATTATCTTTCTCTCTATAACTAGTGGCTAATTAGCTCAGTTGGAAAGAATATGTAGAGGTGGAACTGCTAAATAAATCATACTTCTTACCTAGACTTACTTGATGATGCTTGAATTAGTAAGCAAATATGTGTGCCAACATATGCTATGGTACAAATAAATACGTAAGATTAAATGATAGGAGCAACTTATTTCCTGGCATGTTGCAATGGGTCCATTTAAAATTGTTTATGTAGGAAACTACTATAATTATAAAAATGAGCATAGCCAAACAGTCAAGTAAATTAATTGAAATATGAAAGGTGTGGTGTCCGAGATTCGAAATGCCTTACAATAAGCTTGGCGTTTACTTACCTTCACACAAAGCAGACACATTTTACTATGATTTTTGTGTTCCACATTATATGGTACAGTATCAAAGGAAAACTCTAAAATATACACTCAAAATCCTAATATGCCCTTCTTTCCAAAATGGTGGCACCACAATGAGTATAACCTTTAGAGTTAATATCTAAGAACAAACCCAGCAGTTAAACCAGCATGATTTAGTTCCTGCTGTTACAGCTATTATTTTTATTTTATTAATTTCACAATTAAGTTGCAGAGTTGAGCTCCATAATGTTTCCAGCTGTGGCTTTTTTTCAGCTGTCTCAATAGTTCATAGATATGGTCAAATGTTCAATAATAGTGAAAGCCTATAGCCCACATATTATTTCTGTAGCGCCAGTTTTATGTGAAAAATGATTTATCTTAATCCCAGAAAATTTCCATAACTAGTTTTGTTACACATCTAAAAAAATAAGTTAAAATAACAGAGCAGGCTTTTTTTTGAGACAGAGTTTCACTCTTGTTGCCCAGAATGGAGTGCAATAGCGTGGTCTCGGATCACTGCAGCCTCCACCTCCCAGGTTTAAGCTATTCTCCTGCCTCAGCCTCCCAAGCAGTTGGGATTACAGGGCACCACAACCAGGTAATTTTTGTGTTTTTAGTAGAGATGGGGTTTTGCCATATTCGCCAGGCTGGTCTCAACCTCCTGACCTCGGGTGATCTGCCCACCTTGGCCTCCCAAAGTGCTGGGATTACAGGCGTGAGCCACCACGCCCGGCCAGGAGACTTTTTAAATAGCTACATGGGCCAAATCCACCTCATTATCATCAAGAAGATACTGCAGCACCCTGTGTATACAACAAGACCAGGCATTTAAAAAGAGGAGGAAAAGTAGAGACAAAATTTCCTTAGCTCTCAGGAATCTGCCATTCTAATAGTGTAAATGTTGCAACTTTAGAGGGACTTATTAACATATGTCTTATTTATCTTGATGCCAAATATATATTTTGTGATTGCATTTGAGCCATTGATTATTACACGGCTCATTTGAACAGAGCATTTTCATAGAGAAGGTGACATTTGCAAAAGATTAGGAGAAATGTAATTTTGTTAGTAAAATCATAGTTTCCTTTGAATATATATTTTGTGATTGTGTTAGAGCCATGAAATATCCCACAACTCATTTGACCAGAGCATTTTCATAGAGAAGGTGGCATTTGCAAAAGATTAGGAGAAATGTAACTTTGTTAATAAAATCATAGTTTCCTTTTTTCTCTTGGAAATGAATTGATGTTAATTTTATGTCTGTTTATGCCAAATATGATGTGCAATTTGCTAAAGATTAAAAAAAGAAGAGACATCAAATAGAGGGTTGCAAGTTAACAGACCACATTATAATTAAAAGAAGAAAAAAAGTAGAGTTGCTAAGTTCCCAGAGAAGTCATTTCCCCTTGGTTTGGTGCATTTCACTTTAGTAGTGAAATAAATGACTGGCCATTTGGACACCTTTCTAGCTCTGTCCGCAGGGAGCACTGGGTATTTGTGACAAACTACCTACCTTTGCATAGCACTAGTTTCCTTTTTGATAGGCTTAGGAATTCTAAATTCCATTTGACATCCTTATTTCTATGTTTCACCTAAAGATAATCCTTTGCACTGGAATTACTCTGCAGCAGAGGATAGTAATGAAAGTATAGACTCTGTTTCTGAACACTAGCTATGTCACTTTCAAACTGTGTCATTTTCCTTCAAGTTTCTCGATCACTTCATGCCTGGTTTCTAAATTGAGGAATAGGAGTAGAGATTAATATTGTGAAGATCAAATGAGAAAGCTTATATAAAACACTTAGTACAGTGCCCTGCATATTGTGAAGGCTTGGTATGTTGTTAGTGGATTCATTTTATTATCATCATTAACATTATTAATAATACTGAACCCTGGCTGTTGGGGGAATTCGTTCTGTCCTCTTGTCTCATTGTCAAAATAGGTTAACGGGCCTTTTATCTCTTATTTCTGGCAGTGCATTATAATTACTAATAGCAATGTGCTTCATTTGTATATGATTCTTTATAGTTTACGAAGAGCTGTTTTATGTAATCTTACTAAAATTTCAAAAATAGTTTTAAAAAGCCAGAATTCACAAGAGTGTAACCCGGGGAAGAAGTAGATATATACCTTTTTTTTTCAATATACATTAGGTTCTGGGGTACATGTGCAGATCATGTAGGATTGTTTGCATAGGTACTTACATGGCAAGGTGGTTTGCTGCCTCCATCCCCCTGTCACCTATATCTGGCATTTCTCCCCATGTTTTCCCTCCCCAACCTCCCCTAGTCCCCCACAACAGACCCCAGTGTGTGATGCTCCCCTCCCTGTGTCCGAGTGTTCTCATTGTTCAACACCAGCCTATGAGTGAGAACATGCAGTGTTTGATTTTCTGTTCTGGTGTCAGTTTCCTGAGAATGATGGTTTCCAGATTCATCCATGTCCCTACAAAGGACATGAACTCATCATTTTCTATGGCTGCATAGTATTCCATGGTGTGTATGTGCCATATTTACCTTGTCCAGTCTATCATTGATGGACATTTGGATTGGTTCCAGGTTTTTGCTATTGTAAACAGTGCCTCAGTGAATATACGTGTGCATATGTCTTCATAATAGGATGATTTATAATCCTTTGGGTATATACTCAGTAATGGGATTGCTGGGTCAAATGGAATTTCTGTTTCTAGGTCCTTGAGGAATTGCCACACTGTCTTCCACAATGGTTGAACTAATTTACACTCCCACCAACAGTGTAAAAGTGTTCCTGTTTCTCCACATCCTCTCCAGCGTCTGTTGTCTCCAGATTTTTTAATGATTGCCATTCTAACTGGCATGAGATGGTATCTCAATGTAGTTTTGATTTGCATTTCTCTAATGACCAGTGATGAGCATTTTTTCATGTTTGTTGGCCTCATATATGTCTTCTTTTGAAAAATGTCTGTTCATATCCTTTGCCCACTTTTGAATGGATTTATTGGTTTTTTCTTGTAAATATGTTTTAATTCTTTGTAGATTCTGGATATTAGCCCTTTGTCAGTTGGGTAGATTGCAAAAATTTTTTCCTGTTCTGTTGGTTGCCACTTGACTCTAATGATTGTTTCTTTTGCTGTGCAGAAGCTCTAGAGTTTAATTAAGACCCCATTTGTCTATTTTGGCTTTTGTTGCCAATGCTTTTTGTGTTTTAGTCATGAAGTCCTTGCTTATGCCTATGTCCTGAATGGTTTTGCCTAGATTATCTTCTAGGGTTTTTATGGTGTTAGGTCTTATGTTTAAGTCTTTAATCCATCTGGAGTTAATTTTAGTGGAAGGTGTCAGGAAGGGGTCCAGTTTCTGCTTTCTGCACATGGCTAGCCAGTTTTCCCAACACCATTTATTA
>CAUYLG010020066.1:0-30128 GCA_963573385.1 Cacajao melanocephalus | reverse complement strand
ATAAAATAGTTTATATTTTCTTGAAAGAAGGAATTTGTACTTACACAGGATTTCTTTTTCCTTCTTGAAAAATTTGAAGTTTCAGATATAAACTATATCCCTAAACTTTTGTGTAATGGGGGTCTACTAAGAAGATAATCTTTCTCAAAGTTTATTTTGTGTTGGAGGGAGTTTTGGGATATATTTATTTATAGATCCCAAATATATTTAATATATTTATTAAAACTGAAAGTAGAGATTCTTCAGAAACTGATGTTTTTTCTATTTCAGCCACAAGCTTTGGAATTGCCCTGCCAGCTTGGATAGTTGACCAGAAAAATTCAATTCTGGTGAGTGCATTTAAATAATTCACATTATGATGTATTAGACAAAATTTTTGTTATGTACGATCTGTCTTGGTAAATAAGAAGAACTATTACAAAGAAAATGCTGGTATGCTATTTATTTATTTTTGAGACAGAGTCTTGCTCTGTTACTGCCCAGGCAGGAGTGCAGTGGCTTGATCTCAGCCCACTGCAACCTCCGCCTCCCGGGTTCAAGTGTTTCTCCTGCCTCAGCCCCCTGAGTAGCTGGGATTGTAGGTGCCTCCCACCATGCCTGGCTAATTTTTGCATTTTTAGTAGAGATGGGGTTTTGCCGTGCTGGCCAGGCTGGTCTTGAACTCCTGACCTCAAGTGATCTGCCTGGCTTGGCTCCCCGCAGCTGTCTAAAAGCTGTCTTTGAGGCAATAAAAACAAGATCCACACAGTCTGTAATTCGTTTTGAAAATGGCTATTAAGTTATTTTGTGGCAGATTAAAATTGGTTACCTTTAAGGAGTATACAGTTGCAGCATAAGCTTGTTTGTCATGCTTCTGGTTATTAGGAATAGTTGAGAAGGAATTGTTACTACCAGATTTAGGATCAAATAACAGGAGAAAAATCAGTAGATAAAAATTGCTGGTAAACAGCATTGTGAAGTGGCTCCTTGATATTTAGCTAAAGGAACCCTTCACCAGGGACTTCTTACCTCATTTATTTCCAAGGCACTAACTACTTATAGGTTGTGGATATGTAAGTACCTGCTGACTGGAAGAGAAATGTAATTTACAAAACTGTTTTGCTGCTGTTATGTATATTGTGTCAGTAAATAACAAAAGGTAATTTATTATAGTGGATATGAACATAGACTCCAGAACCAAACTACCTGAGTTCAAATCCTGGCTGTACAATTTACTAGCTCTGACCTAGGACAAGTTATGTAACTGTTATGTACTTCAGGTTTTCTACCTACAAAAGGAAGGTAATAATGGTACCTTCTCTTGGAGTTGGAGGATAAGGATTAAGCAAGATAATACATGAGGAATGCTTTCAGTAGTGGCTCCGCCATTGTAAGTCTCAAAGTAAATTCATGGATGTTGTTTTAATTTACCTGATGAAGGCCATAATTCTTTTTCTCTTCACTTATAGGTTTTACTTGTATATGGATTGGCATTTATGGTTATTCTTCCAGTTGTTGTGGTAAGTTCTAGCTCTTTAACAGTTTTTTGGAAAGGGGATTGACATGTTTCCAAGTCTCCCTATAAGATTTTTAATTTGGATTAGAATATAACCCACTGATCCTTGAATTTAAGAATCTTGCTGGGTGAGACAGCTCATACCTGTAATTCCAGCACTGAAGCTGAGGTAGGTGGGAGGATCGCCTGAGCTTAGGTATTTAAGGTTACAGTGAACCGTGAACCCCCCACTGCACTCCAGCTTGGGCCACAGAGTGAGACCCCAACTGAAAAAAAAAATTACATAACTACTTTTTTTTTATTCTTTATTTTGTTTATTTTATTTTATTTATTTTTTTAACTGTACTTTTAAAGGTCTTCTAAAGGTGACATTACTTGAGCATATTAATGTGTATATCCTCTCAATTAAAAAGTTACCCACGATTGGCTGGGTGTAGTGACTCACTCCTATAGTCCCAGCACTTTGAGAGAATGAAGTGGGCAGATCAGTTTAGGGCAGGAGTTCGAGACCAGCCTGGCCAAAATGGTGAAACCCCATCTCTACTAAAAATACAATGCTGGTTTGAACCCAGGAGGCAGAGGTTGCAGTGAGTCGAGATCGTGCCACTGCACTCCAGCCTGGGTGACACAGTGAGACTCTGTCTCAAACTAAAAAACAAAAATCACAAAAGTTACAACTGAGTTAACCCAGACAGATATATATACATACATGTATGTGTGTATGTATTTATGTATATATATTTTAAATACAGGAACTGTATTTAATTTTGTGTTACATTTTAATTTTGTGTTATTTATTTATTTTTGAGATAAGGTCTTGCTGTAGTGAGGTGGTGCAAACATGGCTCTCTGCAGCCTCTACCTCCTGGGTTCAAGCAAATCTTCCCACCTCAGCCTTCCAAGTAGCTGAGACCACAAATGTATACCCCCATGCCCCACTAATTTTTTTGGTTATTTTCTAGAGATGGAGTCTCACCCAGGCTGGTCTTAAACTCCTGGGCTCAAACGATTATCTTGCCTTGGCCTCCTAAAGTACTAGGCTTATCAGTGTGAGCCACCATGCCTGGCTGACACAGATATATTTAAAGTTTAAAATGAAAATCTTCCTGCACTACCACCCTCAGCTTCATTTATTTAAGAATCATTGCTAAATTTGGTATTTTCTCTTTCAAATCTTTTTCTGTGCATTTATATACACACATTCACTTAAAAAAGAACCTTTAATGAGATTTTACTGTATGCATTATCCTGTTACTTTTTTTGCTTAATATATTGGGGATGCAACATAGAACAGCCTCATTTTTTGAAATAGCTATATAATACTATGATATGGAGATGACATACAATTTATGATTTTTACCATTTATTACTTTTGTGACTTAATGTCTTTTCTGATTCTGGAGTTCCTTTTAGTCACGTAGTGAGCCTAATATTTAAGTTGTTTTGCCTTCTTCAAAAGATTGTTGTGAGGATCCAGTCATATTAATTAATATGAATGAAAGTGTCATGTCACCTGTAAAATGATGCCTACATCTGTTTATTAAATATTTATTGAAGACATGCTATATGTGTCAGGAACCAGCTTCGTGCTTATAGCAGTGGGTAGTTTTATTCCATTTTTGTCTTTAAGGAATTTCTATCCAAAGTGTAAAAGTTTTAATCATATATCTGCAGTGACTTAGGTTAGTGTTTAGGCTTCGGACAATATAAATATTTGCAAAAGAAACCACTTGAAATATGCAACAAAGAGATACTTATTGTAAGTCTCAGGTATTTGTATTGGTTTATGAACATTTAGAAGATTTGACCATAAATATATTTTGCATCAAACTTAACATTTATCAGGGGTTCATTTGCTTTTTTTTTGAGACAGAGTCTCCCTCTGTCACCAGGCTGGAGTGCAGTGGTGCGATCGTGGCTACTGCAGCCTTGACCTCCTAGGCTCTAGCAATCTTCCCACCTCTGCTTCCTGAGTAGCTGGGAGTAGAGGCATGTGCCACCATGCCTAGCAATGCTTGCATTTTCCTTTCTCTTTTGTCTCACTGTGTTGCCCAGGCTAGTCTCAAACTCCTGGGTTCAAGCAGTCCTCTCACCTCAGCCTCCCAAAGTGCTGGGATTATAGGCATGTGCCACCCTGCCCAGGATATCATAGTTTGTATACTTTCTTTCTTGTTTAATTTTATTTGTGTTTTAGGGCTCTTGGTGGTATCGCTCAATACGCTATAGTGGAGACCAGATTCTAATACGCACAACACAGATTTATACATACTTTGTTTATAAAACCCGAAATATGGATATGAAACGTAAGTAAACTTAAGTAACTTTGCTATTAATCACATTATTTTGTAACTCACTTATGTGGGGCTGACATATGTTTCTTAACTCTGTACTGGTGAAATTCCATTGTATAGTTTTGTAGATAAATTATATAATTAAAGCTAGAAAAAAATGCCAGTAGCTTTATCATATTTCTTAATTTGTATTTCCATTATTCACTTTTACTCACATATTTCATCAGAAATTTTACTATAAGCCTTTATGTGTGCATATTTTGTAATACTAGCTAACATTTATTATTTGTTGTATGCCAGGCACTGCTAGGGACTGTACATGTCTCGACTCATTTAATTTTTGCTCTGCTTCCATAAGTAAGTGCTGTTTTAAAGTACATCTTATAGATGAGGAAACTGAGGCACAGAAAAGTAACACAGTTGAGGATACACAGTAAGTGATATCCAGGATTGAACCCAGGCAGTCTGGTTCTTGAGCCTTAAACCATTACGTCATACTGTATTAATTGTAGTAAAAATAAAAAGTCTTAGGTGTGTTGAAAGAAAACTGCTAGAATATTTCATTCCCAGTTCTTATTTAAAAATTTCTTAAGAAAAAAAATACTATTTTCAGTACTTTCGTTGATTCTATAAAGCAAACTTTGTAGTTTATCCCTGGGAGATATAGTGTTGCCTTTCAGAATGATGATTCTGTAAAAATCACAGATGCTCCTCCATTCTTCCTTTAAAAAAATTTTAAAAAAGTAAGTTTTAAATCCTGTTTCCGGGACCAAAATGGACTTTTCTGTATTTTGGATTTGACAATTTTACTAATTTTCTTAATAATGATAGACTTCTCATGATCATATGACTGTGTGTGAACAGATTTTATATTTCTGGATGAGTTAATACTACTTTGCCGTAATCGAAAATATTACTCTTCCTAAAGCTAGATTGAAATGTTAATATAGAAACTTACTCCCTTATGAAAATATTTCATGTTTATAATTTTAAGTGTGCTTTTTGCCTCAATCATCTTGATTTCTGTTTCTTTTCTGATGGTGGTAGCCTTACACAGTTTTGTCAGAGAAGCATTATTTAGCTGGTGGATTTCTTTACACATTCTTGGTTACTTTAGCTGTTTTAGAAATGGTTGTTATCAAGTAAATAGTTGAGGGTAGTATTAGTAATAGCTCACACAAGTGCTGTGCTTGCTGTGTGTCAGGCACATATGAAGAAACTGAGATACACAGGTATGAAGAATATTGTCCTAGGTCATTTAGGTGGGAAGTGACAAAATACCAAGATCTATGCATTTAACTTCTATACTATCCTGCCTTTTGTGAGTACATTACATGTATTTTTTTTTTTTTCCTGAGACAGAGTTTTACTCTGATCTCCCAGGCTGGAGTGCAATGGTGCGATCTCAACTCACTGCAACCTCTGCCTCCTGGATGCAAGTAATTCTCCTGCTTCAGCCTCCCATGTAGCTGGGATTACAGGCATGCACCCCTATGCCTGGCTAAGTTTTGCATTTTTAGTAGAGACCAGGTTTCACCATATTGGCCAGGCTGGTCTCAAACTGACTGGTCTTGAATTCCTGACCTCATGATCTGTCCGCCTTGGCTTCTCAAAGTGCTAAGGATTACAGGCATGAGCCACTGTGCCTGGCCTGTGTGTTTTAATCATGTGTATTTCCACAAAATCATCTCAGGTTCCATAATAAATTTTCTTTGGAAATGACAATGCATATTAGTTTACACAAGGCCTTGAGAAGTCATTTAATAAAGAAACCTTTAACTCTTGTTTACATTATTTTCAGCTTTAACCATAGGGCCCCCCTTTTTCACATAAGTTATTAATATAACACAGAATACTAATTTCTACAGAAAGTTTCTGTGGAACATGTGCTGAGGTCTAGAGATGGGGTGCTATTTTCAGTGATTTTAATGCCTCCAGTTGCTTTGGTGTGCTTTATTTGACGTATACTTCTATTCGCTTGTGGTGGTTGATATTGTGTACATTTAAAAAAGCCAGACGTCATTATTTTAGGGAAGAAATGAATACTTGTCAGTAGTGGAGTTCATATAATTTTTAGCATTGTGCATGTTTAGAAAAGTGCTTCACTTTCAAGTGAATTAAGTATCTCAGAAGGGGGAATTAATAAATGAGCATATTTACTTACCTTCATATTTCTTTTGTTTTCTTAGGTCTTCTCATGGTCTTGGCTGGAGCTTCTGAATTTGATCCCCAGTATAATAAAGATGCCACAAGCAGACCAACGGATAATATTCAAATACCCCAGGTTAGACTAATTTCCCAAATCTCCGAATGAGCAGTTAAGTATTATAGTGAATATTTTCTTTAAAAAAGCGTTTTTGAATAATTATTTTATTTATTCTAGCTAATCAGAGAAATTGGCAGCATAAATTTAAAGAAGAATGAGCCTCCACTTACCTGCCCATATAGCCTGAAGGCCAGAGTTCTTTTACTGTCTCATCTTGCTAGAATGAAAATTCCTGAGACCCTTGAAGAAGGTATTTGTGATTCTGATATCTACAGAGTTTTAGTGGGAACAAAGCAGCAGATTTAATTAGGCTTAATGATGTGTATCAGTTTGTTCTCGCATTGCTCTAAAGAAATATCGAGACTGGTAATTTATAAGCAAAAGAGGTTTAATTGGCTCCTGGTTCTGCAGGCTATATAGGAAGCATGGCTGCGGAAGCCTCAGGAAGTTTTATTCCTGGCAGAAGGCAAAGCCAGAGCAAGCCTCTTCACATGGCCAGAGCAGGAAGAAGAGAGAGTTTTTGGGGAAGGTGCCACACATTTTTAAACAGCCAGGTCTTGTGAGAACTGGATCATGAGAGCAACACCAAAGGGAGAACTCCTCCCGACCACCCCCTCCATCCAGTCACCTCCCACTAGGCCCCACCTCCAGCACTGGGGATTACAATTCAACATGAGATTTGGGTGGGGCCTTAGACCCAAACCGTAGCATGGTGATGCAATGTTTTTTGTTGCTGTTCTTTTTTGACCAAATAATTACTCAAGAACCTTTTTAAAAAGAAACGTATATGCTACATAATTATTTCACAAATGGTTAGAAGATCTAAGTAAACCAGACGTTTTGGCAAGTATTAAAGTTTAGTGGTTCAAGGTGAGAGAATGCTCTGTATGAGAAATGTTTAGTTAATTGGAGATTATACAAAAGTTCCCAATGATTTTTTAAAGGACTTTGTAAGTTTTTGGCGGGAACAAGATGGATTTCATAACCACCACCACACCTCACCATCTACATGCTTCCTCCAACAGTTTACCAATAATGTCTGGTTTATAGTTATTTAAAGCTTCATAAGTACTTGAAGCCATGTATTCTGCTTAAAAGAAAAGTAGTTTATTGAGATAACAGTGTTTCCAAGGATGTCATTAATTTGATTATTGTCTCTGTTTTACCTACATTATTTCAATTAAAGTTTTAAAAGAAAGTTATTATCTCTAGGAAATGTGTTCTTTTTGAACAATATCCTACCATCCTTCACCTCCTTTAAGCCAGTAATGCAATCAAATGCCTCTGAAAACAAGGCCACCTGATGCTTAGTAATTGGTGATAGGACAGGATACTTATGGTGGAATGAAGGAACACTATTTAGGGATTATCATTGGAGTTGCTTTGAAATATTAAATTAACTAGTAATTCTGTTGCTAATGTTCTGTACAGATACATAAGCATCTCCATTTGTACTTATTATTTGTAAGAAGCAGAAAATAAATCATTGTTGAGTACTAAATCCAGTGGATGCTCTTAATAGTTAACTATTGTATGCAGTATAAATGAAAGACTCTCTCTTTCTCTAAGTTGCCTTCTTCTCTTCTACCTCTCTCGTCTCTCCCTCTATATTTAGTTGATATTGATTCTCAGTCTTTGGTCTTACCTGTCCAAAGACTTATAGAAGTTTTATACTTACAGAAACTTAAGTGCACAATAAAGCTAATAAGCACTTAAGCACTTAATAAGTTAAGTGCTTAAAGGTTTTAATTATGGCAAGATTAAAATTAAATTTAAGATTACAACTGTTTTGGAAAAAAAGATAGGGAGTTAGTTTATTAAGCCAACATCATGATATTAAAAATTTGCCTTTGAAACAGCTAATCTAAACTAGAGTTTTGTGGCTGATTTTTGACAGTAATACTGAGGAGAAACTCTTCCATTCAATCTGTAAAATTCTGAGCTCATGTGAAGTATTTGTGGCATAAGTTTAATATTAGTTTTGGGCCACAGTGATAAAGATGCTTTAACTGTAAAATTAGAATGATTTGTTTCAGGTTTTTTATTGTTTTGTAGATCAGCAGTTCATGCTAAAAAAGTGTCCTGCCCTACTTCAAGAAATGGTGAATGTAATCTGCCAACTAATAATAATGGCCCGAAGCCGTGAAGGTGAGGAGAAAATATAATTAATTATGTTATACTTTTTCTTGCAAGCATATGCAGATTATACTTCATATTTTAGGATTTATGGGTACTCTATAATTCTGTCTACCAGTTCAGTGAGCTTTTTCAATTTTGCTCATGGCTTTTCATATTTTTTTCCCATATTTTCTATTATTTAAAGTCTTTATCACAGCTCACTGTGGTTTTTTTTTTTTTTTTTTTTTTTTTTTTTTTTTTTTTTTATGGATTATTTATATTTTAACCACCCCGGAACTCAGTGATGCAATCTAGGCTTACTACAACCTCCACCTCCCAGGTTCAAGCAATTCTGCCTCAGCCTCCTGAGTAGCTGGGACTATAGACATGCGCCACCACACCAGGCTGATTTTTGTATTTTTAGTAGAGATAGGGTTTCACCCTGTTGGCCAGGATGGTCTCAATTTCCTGACCTCGTGATCCACCTGCCTGTGCCTCCCAAAGTGCTGGTCACCGTATTTTTGAAATTAATTCTTCTTTTATTGTTCAACTGTTTGCAGAGATTTAAAACTTTCTTTTCCTTTGAATAATTTCTGAGTTAGGTCATTGTTTTTTCTAATAGTGAATTTGAAATATTTAGCTGATATACTAGTGATTCATATGTCATGTGATTTTTTTTTTTTTTTTTTGAGACAGTCTCGCTCTATCTCCAGTCTGGAGTGCAGTGGCGCGATCCCGGCTCACTGCAATTTCCGTTTTCCGGTTTCAAGCAATTCTCTTGCCTCAGCCTCCCGAGTAGATGGGACTACAGGCACGCACCACCACGCCCAGCTAATTTTTTGTACTTTTTAGTAGAGACGGGGTTTCACCATGTCGGCAAGGATGGTCTCGATGTCTTGGCCTCGTGATCCACCCACCTCGGCCTCCCAAAGTGCTGGGATTACAGGCGTGAGCCACCGCGCCCGGCCGTCATGTAATTTTTATAATTAATTAATTAATTAATTATAGACAGGGTCTCCAGGGCTAGAGTCCAGTAGGGTAATCACAGCTCACACTCCTGGGCTTAAGCAGTCCTTCTGCCTTAGCTCTCCTGTCACTGGAACTACAGGCGCATGCCACAGCACCCAGCTACATTAGAGGTGGGATCTCGCTTTGTTGCCCAGACTGTTGTGGTCTCAAACTCCAGCTTTAAGTAATCCTCCCACTTCAGCCTCCCAGAGCCCTGGGATTACAGTTATGAGCCACAGGCCTAAAGGTGCCTAGCCCTTTTTTTTGGATGGAAGGCAAAGAATGAGGGGATTTGTGGTCGATAAAGGAAAGGAATACCTTTGATAAAGAGGGTAGTTGTTATGGTTTGTTATTATGGGTGATGTTGGTTCTTGTCATGGTGTCATATGTTTGTGATGTTGATAATGTCTGATAATTTACTATTATTTGAGGTGAGGCAAATAATTTTTCTGTTAATGTTTGTTGCTGGAAAATGTTCATTTGATGAAGTTTGCTTATTTTTAGTGTCTTCTCTGGTAACTTTTAAAGGAAAATCTTCACAATGATCCTAAAACTTGAGATGTTAAGGATTTAGTGTGAATTTTGTTTTTGTGATGAACTGTATACTCCTGAACATGTAAAAAGTCCAGCCCTGTTTCTTTTTTTCCTATTCTTTCTAAGAAAGGGAGTTTCGTGCTCCAACTTTGGCATCCCTAGAAAACTGCATGAAGCTTTCTCAGATGGCCGTTCAGGGACTTCAGCAATTTAAGTCTCCCCTTCTGCAGCTCCCTCATATTGAAGAGGACAATCTTAGACGGGTTTCTAATCATAAAAAGGTAATTCTTTGCTACTTTAAAGTCAGTTTTCAGCAGTTTGTCCTGTGACTTAAAGGTAACGTGAATAAAAGTTTTCTGGAAATGGTTACTATGCATTTTTTAGATTTAGAATGTCTTAAATATTTTAAAACTTTGTCTCAAGTTGTTCTGTTAACATTTCTTTGACTAGGTAGCTGTTTTATAATATTTTAGTACTGTAAGTAGTTTTACAATTTTGGAGGTTGGTGCATTTAAGCAGTCAACAATTAGTTCCTTATATTATGTTACCTAAAATAAATGTACTGTCTACTTTCCAGTCATTTTATTCTTGGCTTAAAGGTTGGGCAGTTGTTTACTAGTTGAGTATGAACAACAAAAACATTTAATAGATAAATAAATAAATACAGTTCTTATTTAGAATATGTAATATGTAGTAGAGATATAATAATGAATCTTAAGGTATAACAAAAATTTGTATAAATGAAAAACTTGATGAAATACAAGAAACTGAAATTACAATTCTGATAGGAGATTTTAAACATTTTTTATATAATAGATAAAGTGAGCAGAGACTAGACATTGGATTTGATAGTATATTAATGTAGAATTAATAAATGTATGTTGGAAATTTGTATCAGAGTTCCCTGTCCTTTCAAGTAATTGTTTTCCCCTTATAAATTTGATCATTTGCTGTCATGATTTAAAACTTCAGAATCTAAAAGCAGAGATTTTATATGCCTCATAATCTAATCTGTGTCTTTGAAAGTGAAAAATAACTGACACTAAACAGCTGGAAAATTAAAGAACACACTCCTGAGTAACCATTTTGCCAAGATGGATATTACTGCAGTAACAGCTGTATTTTAAGAGTAACAAAAATGAGAATATTGCATAGTAAAACCTTGAAGGTATACCTTTATTGAGGTTTATTTTTACTTTTATTAGGTAAAAGTAAAGGTTTATTATTAAAGATTTGTTAATAGTAAACCTATTAATTGCTAATTAAAGGTTTTTGTTATTAAAGTTGAAAATAAACTGTGGATACCAATTGACAAAGTTCTTGGTTGAGTCAAGATTCTAATTTTTTCCCTCCAACTTTATTTTTCTAGTTAAAAAAAAGCCTGTATTAACTTTATAATTTAAAATTTTTTAATTGAAATTTTCTTGTAGAAAATGATCATGAAATGCTATACAGTAATTTTATGCTTTGAAATACACATTAATCGACCTTTTTCTAAAAGTTGCTGGGTTTTGTTATAGTTAACATGTGAGTAATTTTCTTTTTATGAAAAGCTTTGTGAGTTAATGAATTATGCATTTTCTTTTTTTTAATTCAGTATAAAATTAAAACTATCCAGGATTTGGTGAGTTTAAAAGAATCAGATCGTCACAGTCTACTGCACTTCCTTGAAGACGAAAAATATGAAGAGGTTATGGCTGTCCTTGGGAGTTTTCCGTATGTGACCATGGATATAAAATCACAGGGTAAGTGGGAGGTTTCCCTGTTGAACGTTGCTTCCCTTTTGATAGATTGGTTCTCATTATTTGACTCAAGATTCTCAAAACACTTTACTTAATGACATAACTTGTTATTAGACTTTACCTGTCAGATTTACTATGTTGGAAAATGATTTATACCTAATAGTTTGAGAACACTGATAGAGTCCTACTTTCATTATCCTCATAATGGGATGAAGTCTGAGCACTCTGTTCTGTAGTTCAACTTTTAGGAATTTCTTAACTTTCCAAAGAGTGTTGAAGACTTCCAGGCATGATAAAACAATAGGATATTTGAAATATATTATTAGTATGAAAGAAATAGCTGCTTAGTTCTAAAATTAAATTTTTAAAATCCAACTTATTTATGTTAATTAAGTGTTGAAAGTTACTGTGTTTTATGCCACATTTCATGGGTTTTTCTTGCCCTACCTATATATTTTCTTCGAGGGAAAATTTTCTTCCTATATAATTGTCCTGTGTTTCTATTTCAATATCTGAATGGTCTTAGAATACTGAGAGAATTAGAGACCGTCTGCTCCATTCTTTCATTGTGGTGGTGGTCTGAACTTTAACATTCACTAAGTTACTATTATGAGAATATTCTTTTAGGTACCAAGAATACAGGGATGTATTAATAATGGTTTCTGTCTTTATTTATTTATAAATAATTTTTGAGACACGGTCTCACTGTATCGTCCAGGCTGAGTCCTGCAGTGTGATTTTAGCTCACTGCAGTCTCTGCCTCCCAGGCTCAAGTGATCCTCCCATCTCAGCCTCCCAAGTAGCTGGGACTACAGGTGCACACTACCAAACCCCACTAATTTTATTTTTTTGTATTTTTAGTAGAGACAGAGTTTTGCCATGTTGCCCAGTCTGGTCTCAAACTCCTGGGGTCAAGTGATCCACCTGCCTTGGCCTCCCTCAGTGCTATGATTATAGGTGTGAGCCCCCGTGCCTGGTTTGTGTCTTTAAAGAGAGCTTATTGTCTAGTTGAAGCAATAGGATTAAAAACAAGTTAAGGGCTGGGCAGATGGTGTCATGCCTTTAATTCCAACGCTTTGGGAGGCCGAGGCAGGGGGATCACTTGAACCCAGGAGTTTGAGACCAGCATGGGCAACATAGTAAGACCTTGTCTTTATAAAGTTAAACACACAGACACATACACACACACACACATGATAACATATGCTAAGTATTAAAGTGAATGACACAGACATTGTACCATTTATTTATGCAGTACATATTAAGTGCTGTGCACTCTTTTAGGTGCTAGGGAAGCAGTGGTAAGACAAAGCCTCTAGTTATTGAGGTTGCATTCTATTAGGAATTGGGGAGAGGTAAATGGATCCCAAAGATTGGCATGTTTGGGAAAGGAAGGTGGACAGTGCAATCTGATTTCAGTTTGGCTGGAGTGTAGCATACATGTGAAAACTTGGTTTGCTTTGGTGGGGAGTTGGGATTGCCTTGTGGGGCCATGAGTTTTCAGACTTTAAAAATATGAATCTAAAAGCTGTAGTTAGGACTGTGCTGATTTAATGAAACTGTCCAAATAAAAATTTAGTTTGGGACTTAGAGATACTTTTTGAAATTAAGAACTGTTAAAAGTACACGTTTCTTTTCTTTCTTTCTTTTTTTTTTTTGAGACAGTCTCACTCTGTTGCCTAGGCTGGAGTGCAGTGGTGCTATCTTGGCTCACTGCAGCCTCCACCTCTAGGTTCAAGCGATTCTCCTGCCTCAGCCTCCCAAGTAGCTGGGATTACAGGCGTGTGCCACCACGCCCAGCTAATTTTTGTATTTTTAGTAGAGATGGAGTTGGCCAGGCTGGTCTCAAACTCCCATCCTCAGGTGATCCACCCACCTTAGCCTCCCAGAGTGCTGGGATTATAGGCGTGAGCCACTGTGGCCAGCTGCAAGTACATACTTCTTAGAAAAATGAATATTAGAAGACATTTTCTTATAGGAGGTAGAAATTAAGAGTGTTCAGTCTTACTGACAAGTATTACCGTGTGTTCTACTCCATAGCATCTTGTATAGACAATTTATTTATATTTTTGCAGTGCTGCGTAATTATGTAATAATAGTGCTATAGTTGATGAAGGAGGAAGAGAAGAAGTGTAGAAGCAGGAAAGAGGCATCTGCATGATAATAATGCTGGAGATAGTGGATCTCCTTCCCCACATAGCTAGAATCTGTAATAGAATCTCCTGTAGGCCTTTTTTCACTTTAAAGCCCCAAACAGCAGGTCAACATTCATATAGTGGTTATTTCATTTGACGTACTTGTGCACATACAGCTGTGCACAATGAAAAATGTAGATGAATATGTGGCCCGGGTTTGATTTTTGATAATGGAGACTTCCAGGATGAAGAAGGGATATTATACTCTTTGTTGATACCCAGCTGCTGCACCTTATAGCCAGTGATGGAGATAGCATTTGTAGATTATTGGAGGCCATTTTCTTCAACTGGTCGGTATGTTAGTAAACGCCGGACCAGTATGAAAAGTAAACATAACAAACTTAAAACTGTATGTAAAAATGTATCAGAAGAACTATCTTACAGATACAATCTGTAGAAAAAATGAATTAATGCCCACATTTGAATGAAAGGTATATTTGAGTTATGTTTATTTGTTTTGTTTTATTAACTATAGTAGAGTTTTTGGGGATACATGTGAGAAATGTGATTTTAAAAATTAAATAATTGCAAAAACATTTATTGTATTTGGTACCATTTATTGAAAAAATACTTTTTAAAGTGCTTTTTAGTGTAAAGAGATTATATTGATGTTCTTGCCTTTGAAAAAATTAAGTCTCTTTAGTGTGGTTAGGAATACTAGTTTTCCTTATTTTATTCAGACAGATGTTGCTCATACAGGTAAAATCTTGTGAATATAAGCCTTGTACAGTTTAATAGGGTAACAGAACCCTATTTTTATATTTTACTTGTGGACCTCAGTTTCTTTTTTTGTTTTGTTTTTGAGACCGGGTGTCACTCTGTTGCCCTAAAGTGCAGTGGTGTGATCTTGGCTCACTGCAGCCTCCACATCCCAGGCTCAAGCTGTCCTTCCACCTCAGCCTCCTGAGTATCTGAGACTACAGGCATGGGCCATCACGCTTGGCTAATTTTTGTATTTTTTGTAGAGACAGGGTCTTGCCATGTTGCCCAGGCTGATCTCGAATTCCTGAGCTCATGTGATCCACCTGCCTTGGCCTCCCAGAGTGATGGGATTACAGGCATGAGCCACCACTCCTGGCTAAACCTTAGTTTCTAAAAGTGGAAATACTACTTTGTAGAGCTATTTGAAGGATTAAATGAATCAGTTGTTAAAAGCATCTACTGGAGAGCCTTATACAGAGTAGTCAGTCAGTTATTTCTTAAGCAAATTTAAAATATAATATGCTTGAAATACTGAAGTACCAAACTAATTTGGGTAAGCTAAGTTTTGCTGTTTGCATTGACATAGAACTCAGTTGTTATTTTTTGGTTTTTTTTTCTTCGATTTTAACAGTGTTGGATGATGAAGATAGCAACAACATCACAGTAGGATCCTTAGTTACAGTGTTGGTTAAGTTGACAAGGCAAACAATGGCTGTAAGTAGTCTCTCTGTATTTTTATGCTTTAAGAGTTCTGTATCAAAGCTTTTATATTTTATTTCTCTCATTCTCAAAGTCAAAACTGTTGTAATACCAAGATATAATTTTGCAGTTTCTGTTAACTCTTTTAAAATTTTAAATTAATTTTTATGAGACAGTTTTCACATACACTAAAAAAACCTGGAAAATAATCCTTTGTGTGATAGTTTAATTCTCTATAAAATGTAACCATAACAAAGTAATATGGGTATAGTTCTTTTTTTTTTTATTTTATTTATGAGATGGAGTCTAGCTCCGTTGCCCAGGCTGGAGTGCAGTGGCATGATCTTGGCTCCCTGCAACTTCCACCTCCCAAGTTTAAGTGATTCTCCTGCCTCAGCCTCCTGAGTAGCTGGGATTACAGGCACCCGCCACTATGCCTAGCTAATTTTTGTATTTTTAGTAGAGACGAGTTTCACTGTGTTGGCCAGGCTAGTCTCGAACTCCTGACCTTGTGATCCGCCTACCTTGGCCTCCCAAAGTTCTGGAATTACAATGGTGAGCCACCGTGCCTGGTCATTGGTATAGTTCTTAAGCTATGAAGTGCTATACAGAAGTTGTTACTGATGAGAATTTCATCACCTATTCCTTTTTAGTCAGTTCTATAGATAATTGACTCTTATTTTTTATTTCAAAATTTAAGAATTACAAACAAAGTAACTTTTTTTTCTGATAATGTGAAAAATTTATGTTTCTGGAAAAAATTTAAGCAATGCACAAAAGTATAGGAAGAAATTAAAATTACCTAAAATCCCACGATTTTGAGATGATTCATTTTGAGGCTTATCCTGTGTGTAGCCTAATAGCATGTATACCTGTAGAACTAAATGATGTTGTTGTCATGGATCCCTTCTCTCCCTCATTTTCGTTCTTTTTGTTTGTTTGTTTTGGAGACAGAGTTTCACTCTTGTTTCCCAGGCTGTAGTGCAATGGCATGATCTCAGCTCACTGCAGCCTCCACCTCCTGGGTTCAAGCAATTTTCCTGCCTCAGCCTCCCGAGTAGCTGGGATTACAGGCATGTGACACCATGCCTGGCTAATTTTTGTGTTTTTAGTAGACACAAGGTTTCACCATGTTGACCAGGCTGGTTTCGAACTCCTGACCTCAGGTGATTCACCTGCCTCAGCCTCCCAACACCTGGGATTACAGGTGTGAACTACCGTGCCCAGCCCCTCTCTTTCATTTTCTTTAGGAAAACCCCTTGTCAGCCTCAGGTGACCAGAATGCGTAATCTTGTTGTTGTGTATCTTCTCCTATCTTTCTCCATGCTTATATTTACCATCTGGATCTTTACAGTGCATACGTGCATATATGCACTTAAATGTAGATTGGTACTTGTCTTATGCTTTTTTGTTAAATCCAGTCCAATCATTTTGCATATATTTCCTTCATCTTTTCTTTTCTTTCTTTTTTTTTTTTTTTTGAGATGGAATCTAGCTCTGTTGCCCAGGCTGGGGTGCAGTGGAGCAATCTTGGCTCACTGCAACCTCTGCCTCCCAGGTTCGAGGGATTCTCCTGCCTCAGCCTCCCAAGTAGCTAGGATTATAGGTACCCACTACCATACCCAGCTAATTTTTATATTTTTAATAGAGATGGGGTTTCAAAATTTGGCCAGGCTGGTCCTGAATTCCTGACCTCAAGTGATCCATCCACCTTGGCCTCCCAAAGTGCTGGGGTTACAGGCATGAGCCACTGAGCCTGGCCTGTTTAATTTTTTTGTTGAGACATGGTCTCACTGTGTTACCCAGGCTTGAGTGCAGTGACGCGGTCTTAGCTCACTGCAGCATCTGCCTTCTAGGCTCAAATCATTCTCCCACCTCAGCCTCCTGAGTAGCTGGGACCACAGGTGTGCACCACCACGTCCAGCTAATTTTTGTGTTTTTAGTAGAGATGGGTTTGGCCATGTTGTCCACGCTGGTCTTGAACTCCTGGCCTTAAGTGATATGCCCGCCTCAGCCTCCCAAAGTGCTGAGATTACAGGAATGAGCCACTGTATCTGGCCTAATTATTATTATTATTTAATAGAGAAGGGGGTCTCTGTAGGTTGCCTGGCTGGTCTTGAACTTCTGGGCTCAAGGGATCCTCCTGCCTTGGCCTCTCAAAGTGCTGGAATTACAGGTGTGAGCCACCATGCCTGGCTCTGTTTCTATTATTTATATTTTCTTCTGAGTCAGCTGGTAGAGACTGTAGTATTTTGACTCAATTTATTCAACTAGTGGTAGATTTCAGCCTCTTGCTCTGAGGTCTTCAAGCTTATCTGCCAGAAATATATGCTACATTTATATCCCATTCCTAAAACTGCTGGTAGGAAAGTTATGGGTATTTTTTTCTTATAGAGATGGGTGTCTCACTGTGTTGGCCAGGTTGGTCTTGAACTCCTGATCTCAAGTGATCCTCCCATCTCAGCCCCCCAAAGTGTTGGGATTACAGATGTGAACCACCAAGCATGACCTGAAAATCTTATTTTGTGGTAGGATATATTGAATCAAAGATGTTGGTTTTATTATAGCAAGTGATAAGGAAGCATTTGTTGTGGACTGTGAGAGAGAGAGGTGCCTCCTGGGAGAAGAGGAACTAAAACCAATGCTAGAATTGGGTTTAGAATCCAAATCTAGACTACCCATATCCTTTGGACTTCCCAGACTGGAAAATGAGCAAAAATTTGATCTTGAACTATTGACATTTCTGGAGTAATTGATAGAAAAAAGAATGGAACTGCCCTGGAATAAAGAAAAGAATTGTTTTTATCTTCCCATTCTTACATGAACTGTACCTTGGAGTAATCGAGAATCAGAATAAGTGAAAGGAGGAAAGGAGGAAATTATAGAATTAGACTAGGGAGTAGGAAGCTTTTTCTTTAAAGGTCCAGATAGTAAATATTTTAGGTTTTATAAATCATACAATGTTTGTAACAACTACTGAATTTACAAATGGGTGTGGTTGTGTTCCAGAAAAGCTTTGTTTTTGAAAGCAGGTGGCAGGGCAGGTAGTGGCACAGCTACTTGGGAGACTGAGGTGGGAGGATCCTTTGAGCTCAGGAGTTTGAGACCAGCGTGGGCAACATAATGAGACCACTATCTTAAAAAAAAAAAAAGAAAAACAAAGGAAAGTGGTGTGGACCATTCAGAGTTGACTCCTGAATTAGGCTGTCTTTATTTTATAGAACCTAACAATTATAACTGTTTTTGTTAGCTTTAATAATCCTAGGGAGTTTATTAAAGATAGCCTGTATGTCATCTTTTAGTATACATGCTTACTGGGATTTAAATCCTAAATTTATAGGTTCTGTACTGATTCTAAATGGGTTAAATAGTTGGTGGTGGATATAGCTTTAGGATATTTAGATTTTCTGGGCGATTCTTTTTTTTTTTTTTTTTTAAATAGATGTGGGGTGTTGCTATGTTGCCCATGTTAGTCTCAAACTCCTGGGCTCAAGTGATCCTCCTGCTTTGGCCTCCCAAAGTGCTGAGATTATAGGCATGAGCCACTGTGCCCCGCCTGTGAGGATTCAGTTCTTAGTCGCAGGTCCAGTGAACAGTATCACTGACAGTAGTGAATAAACTAATACTAGTCTCAGTGTTTTGTTGTTGTTGTTATTTCGCATATCACACTGATGCATTGTCAAGGTTTTAATGCAGAAAATAATGTAATATACTCATAACATTAAAATATTCATGTTTACTTGCTATTAGAATAAAAGTGAAACTTTAAACAAATATTTTTACTGTATGCATCTTTATTGCATTTGTAAATTAGAGTAGACCGTACTTTTCAAAACATGTTCGAGACAGATGTGAGATACTTTAGAAGGTATCTACCTGCATATGCATCTCCTCCTCCTTCCTCAGTTGTAGCCAGTTAAAAATACTTACTGAAATACATTTTGAAAGATTGCTTTGTTTGTCTGAATGATAAATATAGGTTGACAGATGTTGTATTTCTCTTCTTGCTACCCCCAGGAAGTATTTGAAAAGGAGCAGTCCATCTGTGCTGCAGAGGAACAGCCAGCAGAAGATGGGGTAAAAACTTGGGTTTTCTGAACCTATCTTTCCTAATGAGAGAAATACTTTATTTACTTCTCCAATTGGAAGAATAATTCAGTTTAGCTATTTCCACCTAAAAATTACTACGACCTTCAGTTGAATCTATTGCTATAACTTATGAGTGTGACGTGTTATGATTCACAGCAGGCTGAAGCTAACAAGAACAGGACAAAAGGAGGATGGCAACAGAAGAGTAAAGGACCCAAGAAAACTGCTAAATCAAAAAAAAAGAAACCTTTAAAAAAAAAACCTCCACCTGTGCCGTTACCACAGTCAAAGCAACAGAAACAAAAGCAGGCAAATGGGGTTGTTGGGAGTGTAAGTTTATTATTATTGTTATCATTATTGACCTAAAATATACATACACTAAAATGTTCAAGTCTTATGTGTACAGCTTCAAAAGTTTTACATAGTTATGCACCTGTGATACCCTAGAAAGTTCCCTTGTGCCCTTCTCAGTAAATGAGCCCTCCACCCATCTTCCCATCCCTCCACCACCCACATTTCTGTCTGTAATCACCATAGATTAGTTTTGCCTCTTCTTAAAGGTCATATAAGTGTCATATTTTACATATGGCTGCTTTCATTCAGCATTATGTCCACGGTAATCCCTCTGTATTGTTTGTAGCAGTAGTTCATTCTCTCTCTCTGTGTGTGTGTGTGTGTATGTGTATAGTATTTCATTATTTGAATATACCACATTTATCTGTCCCGTGGTTGTTGGACATTTGGGTTGTTTTTAGTTCTTACCTAATATAAATAAAGAATGCTATGCTTATTCTTATATATGGCATTTTGTGGACAGTCATTTTCCACCTAGCAGTGGAATTGCTGGATTATAAAATAGGTGCATGCTTAACTCATTAAAAGAGCCTGTTTTCCAAAGTTACACCATTTTGTGCTCCTACCTACAATGTATGAGAGTCTTTTGTTCTACATACTCACCAATACTTGGTTTTACCAGTCTTTTCTTTTAGCCATTTGGTAGATCTGTAATGATAACTCTGTGTGTGATTTTTATTTGTATTTACCTGATGGCTAATGATGTTGAACACCTTTTCATATGGTTGCTGGGCATTTGGATAACTTCTTTTTCTGTTGGGTTATTTGTCTTGTTACTAAATTTGTAGGAATTCTCTATATATTCTAGATAAGAGTCCTTATGTTTTTACTCTCTTAATGGTAGCTTTTAGTGGTTCTTACTGAGATCAATTTCATTAGTCTCTTCTTTTCATCAATGAGTTCATCTTTTTTCAATGGCTAATTATTCTATGTCTTAAAAATTAAGACATCCTGCCTACTCCAAGATCATGGTGGTATTTTTCCATTTTCTTCTGAAAACGTTATTATGTTATTTGATAAACCTATCTTGAATTAACTTTTCATGAATGGTGCAAGGTAGGGGATATGAACCACTTACTCCAGCACCATTCATTGAAAAGGTCACTCTTTCCTCAGTTAATTGTAATGGCATTTTGTTGTAAAACAGATGATACTCTATATGATGTGTAGGTCTGTTTATGGACTCTCTAGTTCATTCTATTGATTATTTGTCTATTCTTATGCCAGTGCCATACAGTTTTAATTATTGTAGCTTTATGTTAAGTCTTAAAATATGGTAGTGTAAGTACTCCAACTCTTTATTTTACTGATTAAAATTTTCTTAACTATTTTAATTCCTTTACATTTCCTGCCAATTTTTAGAATAAACTTAATGATTCCCACCCTCCCAAAAAAACAAAAGCTTCTGAAATTCACATTGGTATTCCATTAACTCCATGGTTCAATCTAGGGAGAACTGACATGTTAACAATACTGAGTCTTGTTATTCATGATTGTGGTTTATCTTCATTAATTTGGATCTTCCCTAATTTTTCTTAGCAGTGTTTTGTAATTTCCAGTGGCAGAGGTATGGCACATCTTTTGTTGGATTTACTCCTGTGTATTTGATGCTTTCTAGTATTACTGTAAATGACATTAAAATTTTTATTATTCAGTGTTTGTTGCTGGTGTATAGAAATAGTTGCTTCTACATATTGACCTTGTGTCAAGGAGTCTTAATGAACTGGCAATAATTCTAACCATTTGTAGATATTTTAATAAAGATTTTCTACATATACAATATTGCCATCTGTGAATAAAGACAGTTTTACTTTTTCTTTTTTAATTTTTATGCCCTTTCTGTCTTCCTTCTGCCTTACTGTGCTGGCTAGAACTTTCAGTGTAAATTGATTCAGAGTGATGATAGTAGAAACCGTCCCTTCTTTTTGGTCTTAGGAAGAAGCAATATTATTTTACTACTAAGTGTGATGTTAAGTGTAAGGGTTTTGTAACTATTCTTTGTTTCCTTGTGTTTCCAGTTTGCTGAGAATTTTCATCACAAGAAGATAGTGAATTTTATTAAAGGGTTTTTTTTTTTTGTTTTTTCTTTTACATTTTTCTTTTCTGTTGAATTAGATTGATGGATTTAAAAAATTTGGAACCATCCTTGCATTCCTGGAACAAATATCATTTGGTCATATCTTAGTATCCTTTTTTATATTTATCTGGATTTGATAATAGTTTCTTTGGATATCTTACATCTATTTTGAAGAGCAAGTATTGGTTTGTCATTCTTTTTTGTAATATCTTTGTCAGGTTTTGTATCATATTTATGCTGGCATTGTTAAGCTAGGAAGTATTTCCTTTTTTTCTCAGAAGAGTTTGTGTAGGCTTGGATTTGTTTCTTTAGTTTGTGGAATAATTCTCTAGGGAATGGAGTTTTTTAAGGGAATTTATTTGTGGAGTTTATTTCTTTAACATATATTCTGGGCTTGGAGTTTTTTAAGGGAGTTTATTTGTGGAGTTTATTTCTTTAACATATATTCTGCATTTTTCTTACTGATTTTAGCAAACTATTTTTTTCAAGAAATTTATCTATATCCTCTTAATTATTAAATTTGTTGGCATAAAATTATTCATAATTTTAATGTCTGTTGGATATAATTACACCTCTTTTGTTCCTAATATTGGTAATTTTTATTGTTCTTAATCATTCTTGCCTAGGGGGTTGAATCAATTTTGTTAACCTTTTCAAAGAACCAACTTTTTGTTTTAAGTTTCTTTTTTCTATATCTCTCACTGCTTGGTTCTGCTTGCTTGCTTTCTTTCTTTTTTTTTTTTTTTTTTTTTTGAGATGGAGTCTTGCTCTGTTGCCCAGGCAGTGGCTCACTGCAACCTCTGCCTCCCCAAGTTCAAGTAATTCTCCTGCCTCAGCCTCCCAGGAAGCTGAGATTACAGGCATGTGTCACCATGCCCAGCTAGTGGTTTTTTTTTCTTTTTGTATTTTAGTAGAGACAGGGTTTCACTATGTTGGTCAGGCTGGTCTAAAACTCCTGACCTCAAGTGATCCACCTGCCTTGGCCTTCCAAAGTGCTGGGATTATAGACATGAACCACCACATCTGGCCTATTTCTGCTTTCTTTGCATTTGATTTGCCATTCTTTTTCTTGATTCTTCAAGTGAGTTAGTATTTTGCTGGAGATATTGGCTTTCCTTACTGCATTATACCATGTTAAAGAAAGTAATTCTATACATCAAAAGGAGTTCTCTTCTCTTCTCTTCTGTTCTCTTCTGTTCTCTTCACTTCTCTTCTCTTCTCTTCTCTTTCTTTTTCTTTTTCTTTTTCTTTTCTTTCAAGATAGGGTCTTACTCTGTCACCTAGACTGAAGTGCTGTGGCATGGTCATAGCTTACTGCAGCCTTGAACTTCTGGGCTCAAGTGATTCTCCCACCCAACCTCCCAACTAGCTGGGACTACAGATGTGTACCACCATGCTTAGTGAATTTTTTTTTTTAAAGAGATCAGATCTTGCTCTGTTGCCCAGGCTGGTTTGAACTCCTGGCTTCAAGCAGTCCTCCCTCCTCTGCCTTGCAAAGTGCTAGGATTACATGCATGAGCTACAGTAGCTGGCCCCAAAATTATACTTTTCTATAAACTGCCTGTTTCCTCTCCTTAAATAAAATACAATTGATGTTTTTGAAAGCAGAACCATCTTAGCCTTTGTGTTATTGGACTTTGCAAATAGAAATACTTTTATTTTACAAACTATGAAGAATGAATAAAATAACTAACAATAGACAGACTAGCTAGATATTCAACTCTTTAGTCTGACTCCCACATCTTTAGGAATATTTATAATTTAAAAAATTGTATATGAATAGGGAAATTATCATTGAGTCAGTTTATTTATGTTGACAATAAGTTAACTTGAGGGATTCAGATTGATATGTGCTCATTGAGATTTGCAGAATCTTTGTGTTTGCTTTTTCCTTTTAGGAAGCTGCAGTAAAAGAAGATGAAGAAGAAGTTTCAGATAAGGGCAGTGATTCTGAAGAAGAAGAAACCAATAGAGAGTCCCAAAGTGAAAAAGATGATGGTAGTGACAGAGACTCTGATAGAGAGCAAGATGAAAAACAAAACAAAGATGACGAAGCAGTAAGCCTTATAGGTTTAAATAATTGGAATTATACCCTGATGATTACTTTGGGTTTTATTGTTATTGTTCATTTGCTTGCTTTCTTGCTTGCTTTAAATAATACCTGTATATTTTATAATTTTATTACTTTAAATACATTTTTAAGGAATGGTAGTCAGAGTTATAAAGAAAAATGATTTCTAACAAGGATTGGAAATTCTCATTTTCTTAAATATTAAATTGTTAGGTAGAGTAGGACCTAGGTTTGAGGTTATGTCATTTGGTCTCTTAAGGGGATTTTCAGTGTTGGGATATCTCTGGAAGTAAGACTAAGGAAAGGTGTTTGTGAAATGGTTAGTGCTTCCTTGGAAGGATGTGTCACAAGCTCCAGCTCATGTTTGGTGTAGAGAAACAGTACTGTGGACCGTGATGTCAAGAGGTTGGTTAAGGGAAAAGCTGATATTTACAGAATACCACCTTGTTTCATGGGGTATATAAGTTATATTAAGGACAGGGGAAGTCTTTACAGAATTTATTAATATGGTGTGAATGTACAGAATATAGAAGAAAAATCTGGCATTAAGTTGCACATGATTTATCGGAGAATTACAGAGAAGAATGTGGTCCTTCGAGCCTCACTGCAAATAAACTGTTGGGCCACATTTCCTTTAGGTTTGTTAACATTGTTCTTTTTAAGTGGCCATTGATCTAAAAGTAATGAGTTCAGGAGAGAAAAAGGGATTGCCTGCATAGCCTCAGAGGCAAAAGGAGAGGCCAGAAAAAGAGGAAGCAGTAAAGGGCAAAGGATAAAAGCATAAGGGGGTAATACACTTGTCCTTGGGAATAGTAGAAAACAAATAAAGATGACTGTTGTTAGCATTTGCAGGGCCTTGGCTGTTTTTGTAGTTGGAGAATTAAATTGATTGCCAGCAAACTAAAATCTGTCAAATAAATTATATCCCTGGCCTCACTTTGAGAAAGAATTGACCTATTCCTAAGTATATTAGGGTTAGTAGCAGTGACTCTTAGGGTTTTGACAGACAAGTTTCTTCATATGACCGAAAATACATTCATTAAATCAACAAATCATTATTTATTATCTGTCACATCCTAAGGCTGTCTTAGAGTAAAGAAATGCAAAGCCAAACATGAAATAGCTTCAGCTCTTGAATGATATGCAGGCTAGTGGGGCAGGCAGATTTATAAATGAATATTATAGTACATACGAAATTATACACATCTTATGCAAAGTACGTAAGGAGGGAGTGATCAGTTCAGTCATGAGATAGATGGAAATTTATGGGAGGCTTTACTCAGGAGTTCATATTTTAGGCTTTACCTGGTCCTAAAGAATAATGAGTAGGCAGAGAAAGGGAAAAAGTCCAAAGAGGGTTAGGAGGAGTGAAATGGTAAGTTCAGAGAAGTACAGATAGTTTGCAATGACTAGAATAAAAAGCACAAGGAGGAAGGCAGTGACAGGAAACTAAAGAGAGGCAGGCTTGGGTCAGATAAAGAACGGCTATGTATTGATACTACAGTGGTTAGATTTAATATATTAAAAAAGGCATTGTAAGGATCAGCAGGGAGATGATCAGATTTGTGCGACTGAACTTGTTCTAATCCTAAATAGTTAATTCGCATTGTCAGGAATAATATCTGCAAACTCCTGAAAGTGGTAAAATACATACTAGATTTCAAATTTTTTTCTTTACTAGGAGTGGCAAGAATTACAACAAAGCATACAGCGAAAAGAGAGAGCTCTATTGGAAACCAAATCAAAAATAACACATCCTGTGTTTAGCCTTTACTTTCCTGAGGTGAGTTATATACAGGCTAGTGTGTTCCTTATTCCAGTAATTCACTTTCTCCTCAGGGATTTGTCAGTTGATTTTTATCCCTCTGTCATGTGTACTAGCTCATATGTGCTAAATGTGGTCTATCTGTAGAGGTCATATTTTTAGAGGGAATATTACAATATGTATTATACTTAGTGAACATGTTCCTTATAAAAGGGATTGTTAGCTTCTTAAGTATTTCTGTGGTTTTCTGTGCTTCTGTCTTTTCTGTGCCCTGATTACTGAGTGTTGGTGAGTGTTATGCGTAATGGTGATTTCTCGCTAGCAGATTAGGCAGTCTTCATTAGACAAATGAGTATTTTGCCTTTGACTGCTTAACTATTGTGAATCTCTCACCCCTGCCAAGTTTTAAATAGGAGGAAAAAATCCTTAAATTTTTCCTCTGAGAATCCTGCTGGCCACATGGAACCATTAGAATTGCTCTGACCCTGGTCATTGTTGTCCCAGGCCATGGGAAGTGAGCCTGTGGCTGTGGGACCAACTGTGTTCTTGGCTCTAATAAACAAAGTTCCATAAGAGCTTGATCATGAGTGAGCCTGGGGCTCAGGACAGGTCATTACAATGCTATTTGTTGCCTTGTCCTTGTTTACTTTGTAGTTGCAGCCTGCTCAACTTTCAATCTTCTTGATAGCCTGGGGTGTTCATCTTTCAAATGACCTTGGGATTGCCTTGACATTTTGCATTTGAGTATGATTCTGGCTGGAGCTGAGGTCAAGAACTGGTTCCTCCAGTTCGGGAAACTGTTCCACAGACTGTCTCACAGCTTTACCACAGAACCTTCTGCTCACCACTTGTGTTTGGCAGGTGATTTCATGTATAAATCTGCTTTCTGCTCGAGAATGTCAATCCAGAGTTTCTGAGGACTGCTTAAGGCAAATTCCTAAATAATTTGGCTCTCTTAGTAATAAATGAGTGGCTTTGCACAGACTGTTGTTTTGACTTGGAGAGAAGTCTGCCCAGGATTCCATCTTAATGCACACACTGATCTTCTGGCATGTCCTGAGCTTCAGTCCATCTGTTAGGGGCATTTTGCCCATTGCAGAGATAGCCTGCCAACACCAGGCATCCTGAAATGAAGCAAGTAAATTTCATTCATTGATTGGTGTAAAAAGTGCCATGGGGTGCTCAAAGCTGCCTACCATGTACCCATATAACAGACAGTTTCATTTTAGACCATACTTAGTTAATTAATAAGGGAAACATTCATTCACTCCCTCAGAACATTTTTTTAGTGGCCAAGTGCTGTGGCTCATGCCTGTGGTGAAGCTGAGATTGGAGGATCACTTGAGCCCAGGAGGTTGAGGCTGCAGTGAGCTATGATTGTACCACTGAATTCCAGCTTGGATGACAGAGTGAGACCCTGTCTCAAAAATAAAATAAAAATGCCTTTTTCAAATTTAATCCGCATCTGCATGGTAAATATTTCAGAGTATTATTTATCAGATAAAATTTACTTCGGGCCAGGCACAGTGGCTCATGCCTATAATGCCAGTACTTTGGGGGGCCAAGGCAGGTGGATCACCTGAGGTCAGGAGTTCGAGACGAGCCTGGTCAGCATGGCAAAACCCTGTCTTACTAAAAATACAGAATTAGCCAGGCATGGTGGCACATGCCTGTAATCTCAGCTACTCGGGAGTCTGAGGCAGGAGAATCGCTTGAACCTGGGAGGTGGAGGTTGTGGTGAGCCAAGATTGCACCATTGCACTCCAGCCTGGGCAACAAGAGTCAAACTCTGTCTGGGGAAAAAAAAAAAAAAAAAAAGTACAACAAATTAGCTGGGCATGGTGGTGGGTGCCAATCCCAGCTACTTGGGAGGCTGAGGTAGGAGAATTGCTTGAACCTGGGAGGCAGAGGTTGCAGTGAGCTGAGATTGTGCCATTGTACTCCAGCCTGGGCAACAGAGCGAGACTCTGTCTCAAACAAAACAAAACAAAAGAGCAAAGTTTATTTAGGATTTTCTAGATACTAGCTGTCTACCTTTCCACGTTTCTTACCTAAGTAACCTAACTACCAAACTACTCACTTAGTAATATTTGACTTACATGTTAGTGAAACTCATCTGTTGTATGTAATATGTTAAGAATGGTTGGGAATCTCACATAACAAAAACAATTTTGTCTAAAGTGGAGTTAACTCACAGAACATCTGTTTCACTTTTAACGTGCACCATAGTCTAGGCACAGGTGTAGTGCCATTGATTGATAATTCACTGGCTTCTTAATAAACATTATTTATTTATTTAATTTAATTTTATTTATTTATTTATTTATTTATTGAGACAGAGTTTTGCTCTTGTTGTCCAGGCCAGAGTGCAATGGTGCAGTTTCGGCTCACTGCAACCTTTGCCTCCCAGATGCAAGCAATTCTCCTGCCTTAGCCTCCCGAGTAGCTAGGATTACAGGCATGCACCACCACGCCCGGCTAATTTTGTATTTTTATTAGAGATGGGGTTTCTCCATGTTGGTCAGGCTGGTCTTGAACTGACGCCTGCGTCAGCGTCCCAAAGTGCTAGGATTACAGGGTTGAGCCACCATGCCTGGCCCTTAATAAATATTCTTGAGTTAATCTCATTCTAATTAAATAGGCTAAGAGGTTGGAGGGAAGGCATTCTCTAAGTGGGGAGGTAAAGAAGTGCATATTCTTTAACATATCCCTGTGCTGCTTACATTCCCTATGTGTTGTGGTAATGATGTTTCTGACAAAAATAAAAATGACTTAAATAAAAGAGGTGTTACTGTACCTCATGTCACGAATAATCATAACTGCCATTTGTTATACTGCATGTGCTAGGCTTTCTAACATATATTTTTTATTTGCATAATCTCAGATCATCTTTACAACATGGCCAGAAGTAGGTACTGATTGTTGAGAAGAAAATGAGATTTTAGGGAGGTGAAATAACCCAGGTTTCTGTGTCTTTAAAACAGATATTGCCAAACTGCAGTCTGCAGACCAGATCTGGCTCCCTTCCTGTTTTGTAAATAAGGCTTTATTGTAAATAAAGTTTTATTAGAACACAACCACACTCATTTTTTTCATGCTGCAAGGGCAGATTTGAGTAGCTGCAACAGAAGTGTTAATATTCCACTTTGAAACTGTTATGTATTTACACACATATGTTATATATTCAAATATGCCTACTGCCGTAGTCTAGGCTCTTGGTTTAAGCAGAATTTTTCTTGTTAGGTCCAGTTCATGTCACCATGTACTTGTGATTTATTTATTAGGCTTATTAATGTTGCAATGCTTTGTCTCCAAAGATACTTAAACGGAAGAGTTTTTAGTTGTGCTTAGCAGTGTTTGAAAGATAAACCAAATTTTAATCTATTTTTATAGTTAAAATAGTGTAGCAATTTTAGTTTAAAAACATAAATATGGGCCAGGCTTGGTGGCTTATGCCTGTAATCCTAGCACTTTGTGAGGGCTGGGCGGGAGGATTGCTTGAGCCCAGGAGTTCAAGACCAGCCTGGGCAACATAATGAAACCCCATTTCTCCAAAAAATACAAAAATTAGCCTGACGTAGTGGTACATGTCTGTGGTCTCAGCTACTCAGGAGACTGAGGTGGGATTATCACTTGAGCCCTGGAGGCAGTGGTTGCAGTGAGGTGAGCTGAGATGGTGCCACTGCTCTCCAGCCTGGGTGACAGAGTAAGACCCTGTCTCAACAAAAACCAAAAACCAAAAACAACAACAACAACAACAAAACCCAAAACCCCACATTTTTTAAAGTAAACTGTTTCGGTAAGATTATTTTTTAACCATTTTAGACAATTGAGAGTTTAGAATAGTCTTGTACTATTTTGGTTAAATTAATATTTAGAACATCTAGAGTTTATTTTCTTTTAAGCTGCAAAACATTTTTCTTTAAACCGTTTTTAGAAAGATATTTCCTTAAACAGGTGTTACTAAGCAGATGACTAAATAGTTAACTGAGGTGTGCTGTAATGGAGCAGTTGTTGCTGAGTTTGCAGAGGTTTGGGTGCTTTCAGACTGCTTGGCCTTCTAAAATTGCTATGTACTTTTCTGTCTCTTGTTCTCTCATTTTTCCCTCCTGTCATTATGTACATTCTGGTGATTTCCTTTTTTTTTTTTTTTTTTTTTAATTGTACTTTAGATTCTGGGGTACATGTGCAGATCATGCAAGATTGTTGCATAGGTACATTCCTGGCAAGATGGTTTGCTGCCTCCATCCCCCCATCACCTATACCTGACATTTCTCCCCTTGTTATCCCTCCCCACCCTCTCTCCCACTGTCCCTCCCCTAGCCCCCCCCCAACAAACCCCAGTGTGTGGTGCTCCCCTCTCTGTGTCCACGTGTTCTCATTGTTCAACACCTGCCTATAAGTGAGAACATGCAGTGTTTGATTTTCTGTTCTTGTGTCAGTTTGCTGAGAATGATGGATTCCAGGTTCATTCATGTCCCAACAAAGGACACAAACTCATCATTTTTTATGGCTGCATAGTATTCCATGGTGTATATGTGCCACATTTTCTTTGTCCAGTCTATCATTGATGGACATTTGGGTTGGTTTCAGGTCTTTGCTATTGTAAACAGTGCTGTGATGAGCATACATATGCATGTGTCTTTATAACAGAATGATTTATAGTCCTTTGGGTGTATATCCAGTAATGGGATTGCTGGGTCAAATGGAATTTCTATTTCT